>CAKJVC010000107.1:600000-768056 GCA_918026815.1 Chalara sp. BL73
GCAGAGGATGCGGTTCCTGGTAACCAGAAGACAGAATCGTCCCAATTTGCGAGCGTTTTAGCGCATTTATTCAAAATTGCGAAGAAAGAAGGCCTCGAAGTGCACTATGAGCAGACTTGGGATCCAAACTCGCCTCAAGAATACTCTCTTTTACAGAAAGCGATTTGGCGTAATGAAGAGCTGTGGTGGTTGATACGGTCGAAATCCCCAGCTCAACTACATCCTCCCTTGAATTCTGCGTCCGGGCCATCAAACGTGTGCGTGGGAGTGAGTACGAGATTATCCAACTCACGATTAGATGAATTATATGACTCGCATAAAGAGGCGTTGAATTCCGAAGTCGACGCCAGGCAGAATGGAAAGGAGTCTGCGATGTGCGATGCTGAAAGCAATGACAAGGATCACATATCATCATGCTTGAATGGGGACTATGCGGATCACTCTACCAAAGGAGATGTGGAAATAGATGGGGATATGAATGAAAATGGAATCTCGAATGCAAGTTGGCCTGTGGATGAGAGCGCGGCCGTCAATGGAACATCAATTATAGATAGGTATGCAGTTATGAATGGGAGCATTGCCATGAATGGTGAGTCAAGGATAGATAGGTATGCGGTGAGGGATGAGGAAACACCGGACTTGAGGACAATGCTGCTCGAGGATCAGCGACTGCGCAGAGCCCAACGTGTAGCCAAAAACCAAAGAAGATCCAACGGTGGGACTAATGTTAATGGAGGAGATAGCGTCAACAGCGTCAACGGAGACGGAAGGACAACCGATGGTGTTCGAGCCGCGGTCATAAACGTTTCGATCTCGCAAATGCCGCAAATAAGCCTATTGGACAGACGCAACAGAGGCAGAACGCAGACTGAGCTTACGGATCGATATGTACCGCCCACACAAAAACCTTCGGGCTTGGTAAAGGTATTGCTCGGGTCGAGTGAGGACAGAACCTACAACGTGCTCACAGACGACTATATGGGTCCGCGGGATTCTAAGGACAGTGACTTGGGCACGATAAACGAACATCGAAGTTCACAAAGGACAATTGCGAATGCTGGGACTTTGCAGCTTTTCCCTACTAGAGTCTTGTCACTGCAGGCAGATAGTATAGACAGAGCAACCGAAGGCGGAATATTAACAGTTGCTAAGTCGGAGACAAACCTACGGGAAACCCGCAGAGATATCGATACGGTTGTCGATGGGGAATCAAGACTACAAGAGCTCGAAGACGATGTTGATGGTTTGACAGAAGGAGATCAAGCCCAAAGCAACATGGCGATTGTGCATTATGAGCGGCGTCCACTATGGCGGCTGGACAGAGCAGATCTGGCTGATAGGGGTATGTCACCAGAACGAACTGCAGAGATAGCTCAAAAAGCATATGTAAGCACATCTTCTCGTCCCGATGTGGAAGAAGATCGTGTTCGGAACGGGATGGAGGTGTATTCCGAGAGGCGCGTGGATTGGCTACGGGGACATGCAGAGCATAGTTTGTCACCACGTGGGAGAGCGATGGCGCAGAGAGGCAGATTACCGCGACTGCTTCCATACGGACAGCCTCATCCCAGAAACCCTTTCAGGTATTTTGGTACGCAGCATGATCTTCAGGTATTAGAGGACGACATCGCGAAGTTGAGTCTGAGGAATAGGCCATGACGTGGCTTTGAGGTTTAGTTATGATATGGATAAAAAAGGGGTTCGCTTACTCAAGGGGGCGATGTTCGTATTAGTATTTGGTGTTTGGTATTTTGTCTTCAGGAGGCTGCCGTGGTGACTATTCATATTGGGAAGGTAGATACTTGGGAGATCATCGCACAAAGTATTGTATAGTTATGTTATTCTTTGTCGCTTGCCTATATGTAGAGATAGTGTACTTCTAGTCTTCTGTTGCACCTTTGATTCCTGTACCTTTTTTTTCCCCTTCTCCCGTCCAAAGAAGTCCTAGCTAGGTTGAAAGCCAAACTCCGTTGTATTTTCCCCCTTTTTTCCCTGAATGAAAAAAAAAAAAAGTTAGAATGCGAATCCGTCCCATGGTATGCATAGCCATGCCGTTTCTCCGATACTCGTACACCTTTTCAGTTGGCCATTATCCGTTCCCTTTATTAATGCCCTTTCCAGAATTGAGTCCACAACAAAAAAATCTCGCACCCGCTCAAGCTACTACCCCTGTTTTTTTTGTCCTGCAAAAATTTTAGGATGGGGGATGCTCTAGATTCCCCACGTTCCCCGTGGCATCGACCCTACGTCCTCCGATCGCCGTCCACCTTGATCCGACACGTATCCCGCAGGGCGGGGAATGCCTTGGCGAATGCGCTCCCCAGGCTCCAGTTCTCGAGGCGACGCAGGTGGCGCTCGAAGACGGGGTTGATCATCAGCTCGTCGCTCTCGCTGCTGCTCAGTAGGCAGTCGGTAGGCTCGTACTCCCAGTTCAGGCTCAGGGTAGTGGTGAAGGGGATGAAGAAGTTGTCGAACAGGTAGTCGCGCGGGTTGTAGTTGGCCACGAGGCGGTCGCGCATCTTGGGGAAGGGTAGGTGGTCGATCCAGGCCGGGTGCGGCGTGAAGATCTGCGACGGCCGCGGCGTCATCCAGCTCGGGAGCCGGTCGTAGTTGGCTGGGGTCGGCGAGATTTGCCACCGCATCAGCAGGAACATGATGTACAGGACCGCCACCTTCTCCGGCAGCGTCGACAGGTCCGGAAAGGTCGCTAGGATGTCGGTGAATACCTTGCTCAGCGGGTGCGAGCTCGCGGATTTCGAGGGGTTGAGGAGCGAGGAGACGGATGGGTAGGCTGGGCCTACGAGCGTGGATGGTGATGCACCTGATGAGGCGGAGGACTGTCGCTCGTGTAGGAAGTCGAGGAGTAGGCTGTCGAGGGGGCATGTCGGCGGAGAGTTCTTAATCGGTGCGGAATGCCCCGTCAGGGCCCCGGGCGGTATCTGGTTCATGGTGCTGTTGTTTGTATAGGGCGAAGAAGAGGAGACGGAATTGCTGCGGCGGTTTACGGGGCTTCCGGCGTCAGAAGCTGGCCCTTGTGGCAGCTGTTGGAAGCTAGAGGGTGTGGCCACTGGTGCGGGAATCCCGTTCATCCCGTTGGGGATCTTGACAGTGCGCTGGTCCGAGGAGAGCAGGAAGTCTAGACCCAGTTTCTCGGGCCCCATATCGAGGTTGTGTTCTAGCTCGTACCGCTGCTGGTTGAGCTGCTGTGTTTGCGATTGTTGAGCCTGTGTCAACACACGTGAGTCATGATTCAGCTGCCCGCTGGGGCTCGTATTCTGGTTCTGCCATGGCCCGCTGCTTGAGCTGGGAGAGTGTGCGGTTATGGGTGGTGAGATGTGGAGGTGTGAAGGTGGATTTGGAGGAGGATTGATGTAAGGCGCCGGGGGCGCTGGGGCAGAATATGACATTGCTTCGAGACCTAATCATCTATCAGTCGGATTTCTTCAAACTAGACAATCCCACCAGATTCTGACTGACCATGCTGCCCGAGAATCGGCTGTATCAACGAAAGCACCGTCGCTAATCTCTTCTTGATATCCGCATTTTCTGCCTCCACCATCTCCTTCTGCCTCAACACATGCTGCAGCTCCTGATACGGCTGCTGGCTCCTCAAATCATGGATCTGCTTCTCCAGATTCTCGATCTGGTTCTTTGTCCGTTCCCTTATAGCCCTCTGCGCCTCCCTGTCATTTGCACGCTTCTTTGCCAGCTGTTCGGGCGTAAGATTCGCGACGCCTCGGGAGCTGGTTGTGCCCGTCTTCCGCTTCTTGTTGTTGTTGTTGTCTAGTGAGGCCGCGGGAGAGGTAGCTTCGGCATCTTGGTCCTCGGAGTCTCGTTTCTGCGATTCGCCGGACATGGCGAAGGCACTGGAGGATGTTTCTCTGGGGGGAACGTGGGCTGTGGAGAGCCTGCTGCAAGGACCCGTTGCGGTGACGCGATCCAAGGGATGCGATTGGCATGGATCTGCCGCAGGTCACGAAGGCGGTCTTCTCAGCGTCCTAAGTTGCGTTGCGTTATTCCAAGGGAGAGCGGAGCGAGCAAGGTGCTGCAACGCGAATGGTAAAGATTTGATCCTCGGTCAGTCGTCTGTGTATTTATTGGGGTACATGAGTCAAGCCGGGATGGGATTTTGCGGAGCGAAGGGGGAAAATCCAATGGGATGCGGATCCACGCCTCTTTCCTGCAGATCACGCACTGTGGTTGGTTGGACAAGGGCTGCTCAGTCATGCAGGAACTGTGGGTGTATGTGTATGTGTAAGTATATCTCGATGATCGCCTTTTCCCCCCTTTCAAACACATGAAAACGAGGAAATGATTTCTGTCACCTTTTTGCAAAGTAAAATAAAATAAAATAAAATAAAATAAAATATTTATTTTTTCTGGTTTTGGAAAGACGCATGGGGAAATCACAAGTGTTGATCGAAGGGAGTGGAGTTAAAAAGGTTAGTAGTGTGTTTCTGCCCATGCAGAGTTAATCGTCCACTACGGGAATATCCCACTGTGGAAGAGAAAGCCGACGCCCGCCCCAAGAGACCTGGGAAGGCTTGAATGAACCACAAGCATGTGAAAGACGTGCGGGCATGGAAGACCCTTCATTTGGCATCAAGATCTAATACTTTTGACTTTCCCCTTCATTACGATCCCGCCCCTTCTCAGATTCTATCATACATTCGTCATCTCTTATTGCGATTGTGCCCTAGCGAGCATCTCGTGCACGCTTGGCGGGAACCTATACCGTAACTGACTCGTATAAGTCGTCAGATCCATCGTATCCTGCCTTAATTGCTCAACGAACAACTGCCTTGTCCCGTCATTTCCTCCATACACTCCTCCCATAGACGCGAGCTGTGAAGACGTGCAGCCAATGGCCCAGGTGAGGATATTGGGAATGGTGCTTGCTAAAGCTGGCGATAAAGAGGAAAATTTCGTGGCGTAAGAGCGGATCAGGGAGGCGTTGCCATTTGCTTTGATCGGCAGAAGCTGCAGTTGCTGGATGACCTGGCAAACACTTAGTCAGTATAAAAAGAATTAAAATAACAATATGTGCAAGTACTGAAGGATAGCTTACGTCTAATGCCTCACTATATTTACCCTGCTCAACATAGTATCTCGCCTCGCTCATCTTAAGCAATGCCTCACAATCTGCCCAATTCGACTCTTTGATCTGCTCTCTATACATCCCCGTCTGGCTATACAGACTCATCATGTTCTGTGCCAATACTACCGGATCATCCACAGATGTGAGACTCAGGCTGTTGACCTGCTGATTCTGACTGGTAGGTGCAGATCTTGGTTTCAAAGGCTGGAGGCGCATTTGTTCCTGACCGATAGGCACAGAGACTGCTTCGCTCAACGCACGATTTATGACCGTCATCACGTTGTCATATTCTTGCGCTAAATGGTAGAGTAGGACAGCATCGGTAGTCCGACCGTTGTCGTCCGCGACACTAGCAGCTTGGATGGTGATGTTGCGCATAAAATCGTCCTTCTCTTTGATGCCGATGAGGCGCATCCGCTCCTCGATCACACCTTTAATGCGTTGACCATCCCCACGAATATCACCAAGAAGTAACGCAAATTCTCGGCTCTCGAGCACGAGCTCGCGAAGTGCTTCGTGGCAAAGGATTACTTGCCTAATGCCCATTTGGCCAGGCAAATCCTGGTTGAGGCAAATTAGAGCCAGGTAGTCGACCGCCGCGCTAGGATTTGCAGCGCGGAAATCTCGTGTGTAGTGGCCAACCATGTGACCAAACTTGATTTGAGGTTGATATCTGGTGGTATAGCTCAATAGGTCGTTATCTTCTCTCTGTGGATCAGTGACGCGGAGCAGACCATAGTAATCCAAGGCGATAGCAAAATGAACAGCATCTGGGTAGGCATGAAGATATAAAAATGCGATAGCTTCTTCAAATAATCCTGCCAAAATCTGCATGAAGAAGTAGAGCCCCCAATTTTCATTGCTCTTCTCTATACTGTAGCGAGTACCGTAATCCTTGAAGACTTCTTGCACGGACGCAAGGTTGAATACCTCACTGGCAAGCTCATCGGCTTGGTTCACTTCTCGTGCTAAGACAAGTTGCAACCACAGATGATCCTCTAGCTCCATCTGAATATTGTGAAATGTTCTATTCCGAATATCGCAACGACCAACAATCTTGTAGCATGCCATTCTGTAGGGGTCAATCGAGTTCTCTGGCGCTATCCGTGCTCGTTGCAGATACTCGTTTTGAATTCTAGTTTGAAGCACAGGGTCTAGCCTCTTATCCCCGTTTCGTTGCGTATAAGCTGAGATGTAGGCGAGGAATGATCTGTCAATGGCTGCAAACGCAGTTGCATTTGACTCAACATAGGTCCGTGCTTCTACCAACTTCCCGGAACGCAGTAAATAGTATATCAAGGCCCAAACAGGCATTTCATCAATTGTTTGTAGATCTGTATTATCTGGCGCAAGATCTTTACGGAGATTCCGAAGGCGTACATATGCTTTGACCTTGTTAATAACATTTGGGATGCCTCCGACATTGGCATCCCGTGGACTCTTCGCAATATACGCCTCAATCATTTCATAATACTGCTTCTCTAGGTAGCGGGTGGAACCCTCCAAGATACGTTTTCTGATATTTATCTGCTCTCTGGAAGTTGGAGCTTCTGAGAGGTATGCTGCCCCAAACTGGCGTTCCCTCACAGCTGAAGGGTCTGCGTGCTGCTTGACTTCAGAGCTTTCCCCGACAATTTCGATCAATGCTCTGTAGGCGGATGCAATGGAAGATGAGTGATCCTCGCCACTTTCAGCAGCTGTGCTTGCGAACTCATGAAGCACTGGATAACACTGCTTCTGAATTCGTGCCAGGTTTAGATCTTGAACCTTCGCACTTAATCGTGCCTCGCTTTCACGACTGAGTTTATCGTTCGGATCAACTGGTGTGAGCCCACTCGTCTCCATACGCTTTTCGATGTCAGAGAAAGCAGACTTAGAAGTAGTTCCTGGTTGTCCAGAGACGCCAATGATAGATTTCTGATGGTTAGTCTTTCCGAAAGCACTAGCTGCTGGGGAGCCATTTGCTCGAGAGCCTGCAAGTCCAGCAGCTTTGCTTCGCCTGGATACTCCAAATCCTCCGTGCTCTGCTGTTGATACACCAGGTCTAGAAGCAGCAGGCGAGTCGCCTCGATATTTGATTCCAAAATGCTGATATATCCTTTTCCGTTGCGCCTCCCATTCCAAAGCAACATTATCCGCCAAAAAAGCATCAAAATCCTTGACCGATCGATCCAGACCATCTTGAATCATGCTGAGTGTAGTTTGTGTTTGTAAGTTAGAGAGGTAGCCGTCCACATCCGTATCTGGAGTTTCATATCTTGGTGGTGGTTCAACTCGTCCCATGGTTCTATTCAAGGCATTAAGATCTCGCACAGCCTTTCCTGGATCTACACCAGATGATGCCAACAGGTAATGTGCTTTGGCGTCAACAGCTGCATCTGCCCGGGCGGGAGCAAACGCCTTCATGCGTTGTCGCATGTCGCCCAGACCTAGGTGAAGCTGTGGAAGATCCTCATCTGGTCGGTCACCAAGCTTTCTTTTCCGGTTCCTCTCCAATATTGAATCAAAGTAGGATGTCCTTTGTTGGACTGACTGGCTCGCGCTGAGTCCGAGTGATGCCCCTTGCGATTGCTGTTGCTGTTGTATGGAACCAGCCAGATTCTGTTGCGGCGATTGACCGAAGAGGCCTTGAGTTTGCGCTTGTGGTTGCGCAGCACCTAGAGCTGACTGTTGAGTGCCCAGTAGTGATGGTGCAGCTTGCGATTGTGTTGTGCTTCCAAACAAACTCCTCAAACCTCCTGATTGTGTAGCCGCCGTGCTCGCACCAAAACTTGAACCCGCTTGCGTCGCCGCATTTCCTCCTAGGCCTCCAAACAGAGTGCTGCTGGCTTGTGGTTGCGTTGCTGTCGCTGTACTGCCTCCCCCAAGACCTCCAAACAGACCCCCTGAAGCTTGCGGTTGCACCGTTGCTGTCGTATTGCCTCCTAGGCCACCAAACGGACCCCCTCCAGCTGGTGGCTGCGTTGTTGTAGTCGTCGAGCTCCCGAACAGCCCACCACCTGTAGCTGCTGTTCCCGTCGCCGAACTAGATCCCAAATTCGAGAATAAGCCGGGCGTGGTAGGCTTAGCGCCGCCTCCGAAGAGAGACATTTCGACGTATGTGCGATGCAGAGTAGTTAAAAGAGTGTGTGTTGAGAGAAAAAAGATGTTGGTGAAGGTGATAGTTGAAGCTGTTCGCGATTTTGTATTTTTTGAAAGGCGAATTGACAGGGGAGCTGGGATGTCGCGTTGTCAGGCTGGGCTCAGACCCCAATTTTAAGGCACTAAGGATCAGAAAGGGGGCTAATATGGCATGATATAACGACCAACGTGCAACGCAAAATAGGGTAATAGAATATAACAATTGATCAAATTTCAAATCGCAATTAGAAATCAGCTATTAGTTTACCAAAAGTACTTAACCAAAAAATATCAAAGCAATACGTTTCTAGCTGACTTTTTTGGCCGACCTGATTAGTATAACTAACATTTCTGGCTAACGTTTCTAGTAACCTGTTACAGTTATTAAAGATTGAAATACTTTCGAAAAAAAGAGGTAATATTTACAAGAAGTAAAAAAAAGGCATGTAAAACGAGTTGTGTAAAAAAAAAAAGGTCACGTGTATGCGTCTTTTACTTTCTGTATATATTACTTTTTTGGGGGAAAATATTTCTTTTATGTTTTTATTGTTACTTAACTACAATACAACTAGTTGAAAACGTTAGCTAAAAATGTTGGTTACACTAGCTAAATTAATCAGGTCGGCCAGGAAAGTCAGCTAGATATGTATTGCTTTGATATTTTTTGGTTAAGTACTTTTGGTAAACTAATAGCTGATTTCTAATTGCGATTTGAAATTTAATCAATTGTTATATTCTATTACCCTATTTTGCGTTATTGCACGTTGGTCGTTATATCATGCCATACTATGCGAAGCCCTCAGCAAAGGTGAAATGGATATTGCGATTGGTGAGATGGCGAGATTTCTGGATAGATTTAATTTGTGGTTCAAAAGCGAACACGACTCTCGAGCTTGGGATTAGGATATTGATGAGGGCTTCTTTCTTAAAATTTAACATGGAATGATGTCTCAATTCGAAACATATCTTCTATGCATATTATACTGTTTATTGTGAGTTCCTTTCTTGTAGGCTATATTCTTGTACACGTCCTTGCAAGCCAGAGATAACCCCAACATCTTATAATCTATTCACAAGAACCACCTGAACTCAGGCACCGTCGGTCCGTCCCTCAACTGCTCAGTGGGTACCTCTCTAATATCTAACTTTCTTCCGAGCTTCCTATCTCTTCTTATGTTGTCGAGAATCATGAAGGCACTCAGCAATCCTGCAATCAGCGCTCCTGTTGCTCCAAATGCTGCAGTAGTGGCGAGAGCAGGAATATAATCCGGGGCGGATTGTGGGGTAAAGATATTACTGGAAACAACTCCCATGAGATTTGCCTAAGTATCAATTAGTTGGCCGTATTATGGACTACAGGATGCCAAAGAATAAAGACGAATATGAGGTAGAGGATACATACCAGGGGGACGCCAACAGATGTCAGAACGACACGACGGCCTTCATGTGGGGTGTTGTTGTTATACCATGTGCTAAGCAAGACGGATGGCGCGCTCGTGCCCCAACACATCATAAAACAGGCGAAATAAGCAATTGTCTTCTTCTCCAGTACGTCGATAGCAGCATATATGATGAATCCAGTAAAAGTGAACAAGAATCCGAGCACAATAAACGGCCCTCTGCGGCGTGTGAAATCGGAAGCAAAAGCTAGTATCAATAACATCACCGCCCCGCTGATATTTGGAGCAACAGTATATAAATTGGTCTTGATGCGCGAGTACCCCAGCCGACCTACGATCTGCGGAAGGAAGAGTGATACAGATTGGAGGGGTACACCAAGACAGATTTCGATGGCCAGAAACGCGTATGCAGACGGTTGTTTGAAAATCTTAAGCGAGTCCTTTAGGTTGAACTTCTCGTTAACAGTGGACGACGAATCCACCTGGATTCTATGATATGCTAATTTCCTCTCCTCCTCATTGAGGAACTTTGCTGTAGCTGCGCTCTCAGGGAGATAGAAGAAGACGAAGATTGCAAAAGCGACCGTCAACAGTCCTTCAATGAGAAAGAGGTAACGCCATTTCTCCATCTTCGGATTTTTGATGCTAAAGACGCCAACGGCCAAAAGCCCAGAGAATGCATTGGCTATGTTACTGGCAGCGTAGAAAATGGCGAGACGGCGTCCAAGCTCTCCTCGGCGGTAAAAGGTGGTCAAGTAATAGATCACCAAGGGAAAGAAAGCGCTTTCTGCCATTCCTGATAGATGGTTAGCTTGTGGTATGTATTGATGCATTATGCTCATTTACCTAAGAACCATCTTAATGCCATGACTCCGCCGAAGTTTTGGACAGATGTCATGAGGGTAGTCATGGTCCCAAAGGAGAACATCATGATAGGAAGAACCTTATGGGGACCGTACTTCTTCCCAAGCATACCCTATCGCCATGTCAACATTTTGCTTCCCAACGAATATCTGGAAGCCTACGATTGGAGGGGCGAAGATGACATAAGGGACGTAGAAAACGGACAGAATAATGTTGTACTGGTTATTCTTGAAGTGCAAATCTTTGTCTATATCGGCAGTTTTGGCATTACCCAAGTTTCCTTTGTCTAACGCATTGAAAAGATACATGATGGCAAGGACCGGAAGCAGCCGAAGGTCGAACTTGCGGCAAAGCGCTCGTTCAGCATGGTGATCGACCACATAGGCCGTGGTGGCATCCAGATGAGACTCGGCGTCGACGTTGTAAGCTGCCTTCACATCTGTCGAATCGCCTCCCAGTGACCCAGTAGGAGTAACCGCTTTTTGGTCCGTCATCTTTCCGATGGAAGCTTGAATTGCGAACCTTAGGAAAGAAATGTGTCCCAGCTACCTCCCCAAGGCGGAAAGGGGAACAGGCATTTTATACACCCTCGACCTAGGGACTTTATACCCGGCTTCAAGGTTTATATGCGCAGGGAACAATAAAAATTTTAGCTGGCATATCCTTGGGAGATAAACGTCTTCTTATCTGGCGTTGTCATAATGTAAGCTTATCATTTTCCACTGGTTGCAGATCTGGTTCGCTCTGCAATACGATTTTGATGTAACGTGCAGTTGTTATTCGCCAACCCCGCAAACGCATGGAGCAGTAGCTTTCGGGCATGCCTGGCGATCTAAACATGCATACTGGGGCGTAGATAAGGCGAGCCCAATAACGGCCGCGGCGCCTCCGGTATCATTTCGTCGCGGAAGCTTCCGTTTTGTACTTTTGCAGGAGATTGGTAAAAACAAAGACTAAGTCAAGTGGATAATAGATAGGCGAAGGAGAATGTTCACTTGCTGGGAGGGGCCGCTCGAGCCTGCTTACCTTGTTAGCGAACGACCCTGAGTTTGGAGCAACGCGACCGAGGAGAAGAGAACGTTTTGCGATGTGCAACAATAGATATGGTAGAAACAACACGAACAAAGCCAATCGATGCCTGGTCATGACGAGAAGGGAGTGCATGGCTGCAGCTTTGCGAAAGCCAATGTGACGTGCAACTCCTTCTATAACTACGTACAGGGCCGTAGCGTAGCCGAATGATTGTTCTTGTATTCCAGCAACGGGGGGTGGTGAGGTAGCATTGGTTTTTTGGGGGGGGGGTTCGTATCGAAGTGGTGATGGCACGTGATTTTGCAGAAGGGAGGACAATTTATTGCGAATTCAAATGGGTGGTTCTTTACTGTGGAACGAATTAAGATAGTGCTGAAGCTTGAAGAAGTGGACCAGACTTGATAAGAACGAAAAAGAGGGAGCCTAACGGAATGTATTTACTGCGCTTACTAATGGTCGTAGTGTTTTCTGTGTAAGAAATGAGTAATCAGGTCCTGACTAAGGGCAGGACAACTGAGAAAGGAGGCTAACAATTAATCCCCTTTTATCGCAATTAATGTTTAGACGTCAAGCAGTATATAATCACACGAAATGTCAATTTGCTTTTGTAAAAATGTAAGTGTATGAAAATTGTTTCACAATTCATTGGACATTGAACATTGAGCTTTGACAAGCATACAATAAAGTGAAAAGTGAAAAGAGCAATGACCATTCCCCCCATGCCGGACAGTCTACTGAGATTGTAAGTATATTATTTATTACACAGCAGCACGAAAAAGGGAGCACAACTTGGCTGTCTCCGTACTGACTAAATGGCAATGGCATTGATATTAATTTCGGGTTGGCATTAAATTACGGTAGGGCAGGCAGTTTGTGTCAAGAACAGCCAACCGTAGGGGGGTTAAGTCAGGGGGGGCCCCAATGATTGGGAGGTGTGTGCTATGCCATGCCACTTGGCCGCCCCTCCCCATGACGCCATGTGAGGTTTTCCGTTCCAGCAACCTTTTCTTTGGAGGGGGGTGTCTTTTTTAACTTTCCACCACTCACCCACAATTTGGTTATCCCCAAGGCCAACTTCCACTGTGGACTTGATGTGACACCAACATCATGACACTAAACATCGTCAACCATCGTGATCATGCCACTACGGCAGATGAGCTGGGGCGGGCGGGTGGCCTGCCTTGGCGATATGCTTGGTACAAAGGAGACTACTATTTCCAAGGTACGGTAGGCTTTTCGCCGGTTAACTTGTTTGGGTTGTTAAGTTGATATATACTTTGTACCAACGGGGGAAGAAACTGCGGGTGTGACACTCAGCCGCCTGCGAGTCATGGGCCAGATGACGTAGGGTTGAGCAAAAAGTGAGCCACACCCACCCTGACTTACTTACCGACTTTTTCAATTTAGCCGTTGAAGGGGGGGGGAGGACCTTACCCTTCGAGAAGCATCGCGAGTCTAGCCTCCCTTCTTCTGCCCAAGGGATTGATTCCCCTATAGATTTCACCGTTTAGTGATAATGGTGATGAGAAAGAGAGCTAAGAAAGGAAAAAAAAAGGGGTTCAAAGAAAGGTCATGCGGAAAAGCAGGAACAGGAACAGGGACAGGTACAGGAAATATTGTACTGTACCAGCGTTCAAAATTAAGGGTTCTGTTGCTATTATTAGTGTTTTTTCTTCCATATGAAGCAAATCAGTGTAATAAAAAAAGCCTTTCTTTCTGTTCTTCATTTAAAAAGTCCTGTTCACAGCCAGTATTGTATGACGGAGGTCGACGGTTTACCATTACAGTACAATGAGCGTACTTACACTTTGTACTGTTAGGTAGACTCCGGTGGCGTTGTGGCAGGCGGTTCTGGATCTTTTTCGGATGATTCTATACTGTAATCCTTTCCCTCCCCCTTTTCCCCCCTAATTAGCCCTGGTTTTCTTTGCGGCTGCCTTCAATTTGTAATAAATGATTCCTCACACATCCACCGCCGCCCACGTCCAACACCCACACCCACACCCACACCCACACCCGCTCAAAACAGATATCATCAGCCCCGTTCGCACCTAGGCTTTTCTTCCCACCGACAATCACGAGAACATTCAACAGCAGGCACGAGAATACTCAAGGTCAACTCGACCGGTCTTTCTTCTTCGCCATCGGTCCAGGTCGCTGCGGCAACTTTCCACCCTCATCAGGGCGATCGTTTCCTCCTCGAGCCCCCCTGAGACCCAGCCCCAAAAAAAGAGCGTCATCGAGCCTCTCTTTCCTTCCAACACCGCACTGCACTACACTTCACGTCACCTCATCCCCTACGATCAGCTCCTCCTCACTACCACTTAACGTCTAAGTACACAACACATTCCATCATGTCTTCTGCACAATAATACGCAACACCATTCGCGAATGATCGGTGGTGTCAAAGGTGGTCCTAATCTGGAGTCTACCGACGTCAACATGGTTATAAAGGCTGCAATGAGGCCTACCCCAAGGTCTTCACATTCGCACACGCAACCTCATCGTTCAAAGGCATCCACCACACCTATGAGTCCGCCACCGAGAGTTGCAGCATCAGTCGGACTTGCACACGCACCAATCGTTGGCCCATCGCTACGAAATTCCAGCCCGAATAGAAGTGGGCGAGCACCAAGTCCAAATTATTTCGGTCTCATAAAAGAACCTGGAACCGATGCCCAAGATTCGGGGGGTGGCCCCAAGGCAAATTGGAGTCCGCCAACCTCCTCCATTCTCTCCTTTGGTGCCGTATCGCCGAAACATATACCCGTAGATTCGAATCCGGAATATGAGGCATTTAAAAGGCAGTCGCAGTCAAATACGAGTTTCAGTTTGGGCCATGGAAACCTCTCTCACTTTGCGTCAACCCCTGGCGCCGGTGTGGTGGCACCGAGAACAGACGGCTCAAAGAGGGAGAGGAAATCGAGTACAACCAAGCCTGAGCCGCAGGATCTATCACCAAAATCTACTCCTCGAATATTGAGCTCCGAACCAATGGAGATAGAACTTGGTCGAGATTCTGCCTACGAATCATCACCGTCAGTAAGAAATTTGCATGCGTCCGCTGCGTCCACGACGTCGTTCTTCGATTTGCCTCGTCAACAATCGCCTGCAAATATAGCATCTCCACGCCCTCCACCACGAAATATTCTTTCTCCGATCGATGATAGGCACCCTCGGTTGTCGCTACCTCACAACAGAGCCGATCCTCCTTCTCCTCATCAAAATTTACAACCTCGTAGCAATCATGCCCGGGCGAACACATTACCAACCGCACTGGAAGATGGGCCGTCCATGATTACTCCAACGCAGCTGAAAAACATGCTAGAGAAAATTTCATCAGAGCAGATACTATTGTTGGACCTGCGAGTCAATCCACAGTACTCTGTGTCACGTATCAAAGACGCCCTTAACCTATGCATACCCACAACCCTCCTCAAACGGCCATCTTTTAATTTACAGAAGCTAAAGGAGACTTTTACTAATGAAGCTGAGCGAGAACGTTTTTCTCGGTGGAAGGAGTCAAAATGTATAGTCGTTTACGATTCATATTCTTTGGAAAAGAAAGATGCTATCTCAGCGGTTAATACGCTCAAAAAGTTCTCCAATGAAGGATGGAATGGTCACTGCTATATCTTGAGAGGTGGGTTCAACACTATTGCGAAGGAATTTCCTGAGCTGGTCGATGGGGGTACTACTCAGCACTCCTCCAAGGTCAACTTGTCATTGGGTACATCTATGTCCGATGTGGCAGCTGTAGCAGGAGGTTGCGTGATGCCAGCGACTAAGAATGCCGCGAACCCATTCTTCAGCAATATTCGACAGAATCAAGACCTTATCGGAGGAGTTGGGCAGATGAGCCTCAAAGTCCCTGAGGAATTTAGCGCCGATAATAAAGATAATTTACCAATCTGGCTTCAGCAGGCTAGCGCGAAGGAAGATCATGGCAAAAGGGTGGCTGGGAAGTTTCTGACTCTCGAATTAGACGAGCAGAAGCGAATGATCAAAGCTCTCTCATCAGATGTTCAGTACGGTCCTACAGCAGCAGCAGAGAATAACCACAATGTCCAGAATGTCCAGATTGCGGGGATTGAGAAGGGGAGCAAGAATAGGTACAATAACATATGGCCGTTTGAGCATGCCCGAGTACGACTACAAGGCCGACCAGAAGGCGCATGCGACTACGTCAACGCAAGCCATATCAAGTCTACCCGAAGCAATAAACGATATATTGCATCTCAGGGACCTCTACCAGCTACATTCGAGGTATGATATTGTATCCCACAAATCTTTAATAGCACTAACCTGTTGCAGGACTTTTGGAGCGTTATCTGGGACCAGGACGTGCGAGTTATTGTCATGCTAACTGCGGAAAAGGAAGGGGGCCAGCTCAAGTGTCATCCATACTGGTCGAGTAAAGATTACGGACCTCTTCACCTACATACCCTCTCTGAGAAGAAAGTCTCGCTCGACCTAACCAAACACCGCACCGCCACTGATCGCCGTGACTCTGGTCAGCGTCGTCGTGCCAACACCACCGCAGAAACAGCCCCTCCTCCCGCTTCTTCCACTGAGACGCCGCATGCTGTCGTCCGCAAGTTTACTCTTGCACATACAGCGCATCCCTTCGCGCCGATAAGAGAAATCACACAGATCCACTACGCATCATGGCCTGACTTCGGAGCTCCCGCTTCTCCAGGGCAATTATTAAATCTCGTAGAGCTGAGTAACCAAATGCAGCGCGCTGCTTCCTCGAGCACAGCTTCTCCACGCTCGTCAGATCCGGAAAATGACGAAAGTGCACGTCCTATGCTGGTGCACTGCTCGGCAGGCTGTGGTCGAACAGGTACATTCTGTACTATTGATACCGTCGTAGACATGCTCAAGCGTCAAAGAAAAGAGGTACGTAGCGGCGTTACGCCTATGGAAATATCTTCAGAAGGCGACTACATGGGCAAAGGCAAGAATCCTAAAGATGGCCAGATAGAGGGCGGCTGGGTGTTTGATCAGAACGTCGATTTAGTGGAGCGCACAGTAGAGGATTTTAGAGGGCAGAGATTGAGCATGGTGCAGAGCCTGCGCCAGTATGTGCTCTGTTATGAAACGGTAATGGAGTGGATCGCACGGGAGCTTGTACCTGCTAGGATTGGGGGAAGGAGGGGAAGTGATGCTGGAGTAGCAAGGAGTACTTAATGTAAGACGGTTCTACTACTGTCTTTTGATATGGGTTTTCTGGGTGTTGATAAGCATTATTTGTGGTTTGGGGGCCAGGACCGGAACGGGCATTGGGATTATGCATGGCGCTGGAGTTTCTAGGAGATTCATGGAATAGCATAGCGTAATCATTTTACGGGACAAGGAATTTGGTCCTACTGCAAATAGATGATAGGGACACCAAGCGTCCTCAATTTTTTTACCATTACCTTTCCCTTGTCTGGCGTCATAAGATTTGTTGATTCCTTCTCTCTCACCACTTAATGCCGCCGTACGAGAAACAAAATAATATTCGGAGGCTGACTATAGATCATGGGACGTACGAATGATATCATGTGATGATGAAAGTAGAAATACAAGTTGTAAAAAAAGCAAACGCTCCTGTTCATTACTGCGCGTGTGGTATATCAACCATGCTGCCTAGGTATCTCCCTGTTCAAAAGCAACCGCTCCGCCCCGCCTGCCATTTCCTGATTCCATCCATAGGTATCGCCCCGGCTCAAAAATGCTAACAAAAGCACCGCCCGCCGACCTCGTTCCCCGCTCGCTGATCCTCCGTCCAAGATCCCCGCCGCCGCCGTCCAAAGGCTCCCATGTATTCCCCTGTCCCCCTTCGTGTATGTCCATCATTATTTGCTCGCGGTTGGCCTCATCGCTTCGTAAATACATTTCCCTAGTTTTTTTTTTTTCTTTTTTTCTTTGAGTCATGTTTTCATGGTCGTCGTTAGAAACATTCTTAACTAATCGGAATCTGGTTGTTCGCCGTCGCCGATCATGACGACGACGTTCAAGCACGCGGCGTACGCTTCGCGGATGGCGCAAGCCATGCTGTTTGCTTGTTAGCGTTTCATGTTTTAAATAAAGTAAATTTTTTCTTCTCTTTTTCCCAACAAACATGCTTGGGATATTAGGAAATAGAAATAGAAGAGGGAGAGGGACATACCATGTCCGACGGATATCGCAAATCACGGCGCTGAGTCCCCAGTGGCTGCACCATGCTCTGGCGAGGACCTCGTTATCCGCAACGCCGAATGCTTCAACCACCAGCACTTTCTCCTTCTGGTCTTCTTCCCTTTCGTGTCTCGGCTCGATCGACAAGGTGCTTTCATTGCCTTCCTTGCCGCCTGCGATTGAGGTAGGCTTCCCGTCTGCGCCGCCGGGAGAATTCAATCCTCCCCAGTCTTTTATGGTGAGGATCTCGTCGACCGGGACTGCTTGGTACACGTAGTCGAAGAATAAGGGGTGAGGACCGCGGGAACAAGGGTGCGAGGCGACAAAGGAGACGTCGTAAGAGAGGCGGAGAGGCCAGGAACGGCCTGCTATGGCGAATTGCACGGCTGCATCATACGTCTGAGGCTTCCCGCTCGCCGATATCGTACTCGTTGAGGGTGAAGGCACGGGTGGGTCTTTACTGATAGGTTTCAAGGCTAGTTTCTCGATGCGGATGGTATCCACGATATCCGTAGGGTCTGCGATGGGGAGGTGGTACTCAGCCACTGGGTATGAGGAGGATGGTGGTCCAAGTGGGTCGGAGCGGATCATCATACTTTCTACATAACTGCTCCTCAAATTCAGTTTCGGGGTCCGCTGTCTGATCCGTGCGATCTGAACGCGGCCGAGGTCGGGTGCGGGACGTCCAGGTCCAATCCAGCCTGCAATGTCTTTGCATGTTGGGCCTAGCACCTTTCCCACGATACAGCTGCTACTCCAGTATGTAGTGCTTTTATATTGGAACCCGGAATTAGGATGCATGTGCGTAAGTGCGGCTAAGAAAGAGGCGTCCACATCGCAGTCAATTAGGGTGTTCATGAGGAGCCAGGGGAGCGTGACGCCTGGAAGAATCATGCCTGTGAAGTAAGACATTGTGTCAGAGGAGCGATCCTCGAGGGGTTTCGCGTTAGAATCGGACTCTTTGAGGACAGATGTTATAATAGGTAGGTTAGGCCATTTGAGTGTTTTGGCGAATTTACGGAGGGCTTTGATTTGTGATTTTTTGGCGCGCAGGTGGAAGCGGATTTGCTTAGAATCTCCCTCTGTGTCGAATTTTTCAATGGACATGCATTCGTGCCAGCGTCGAGCTAATGCTAGATCCCAGGCTATGCATGGCGGGAGTTGTGCCAGTAACTACAGAGTCTTAGATTAGCCCATGAAGAAGAAGAATTTATGTTTTGCCTTTCGTTGGACATTGCAATAGAAAATCATCACTAGGTATTGACTTACTTTCTGCTTTGCCCAGTCTGTGTGGTGTTTCGAATGTATCCTCAAGTCTAGCTCCGTACTTAACAGTAGTTGATGAAAGAATAATTGATACCGTCCATGATCGGTGTACGTAGTATTAGAGAAGAATTTAGCCACTACTTGGTTCTCCGGCTTGCTGAAATCAATCCACTCGTGCCTTGAAAGCACTATTATCAAATCTGCTATTTGCTTCTCCATGGCTTTGTGCGGATTGCTGTATTTTTCCGGATCCCTCAGCAGATTCTTATAGAGATTTTTACTATAGTATATAGTCAGCATAGTAATTTTAGTAGAACTTAGAAATAATATATAGGAAATATAATCCATGGTTTCTAGAGAAAATTATAGATTAGTTGAAGGTTCACTTACTACATCAAGTCCTCATAATCTTCCTCGAATCCGCTTTCAAGATATATCAAGCGTTCTAAGATCGTAGATAACGCTACTTGTCTCGGCTGTAGCACCAAGTTAGCAACATGTTTAAGAGTACCCATATTATCTTTCAGAATGCAAAAAGCAAAGCCAACAATACCAGCCGAGGATAAACCCTATGGCTACACTGTTCAAAGTCGGCTTACCTGTACACCCGGATCCTTCAACCTGATCCCCGGGCTCGGATTTCCAGATAAGCTAACCCAATTATTCAACGTGATTGTTCCTGGCCAGTATCCATAACAAAATGCCATACTTGGCTGCTCTAACGTATCCCAGGGATCAATAGCCAGGCCCTTGCCCTGCAGGTTGAACGAGCATACACCGAATACACTGTGCAGTAATTCCCTGCCGTCTCCTCCTGCCTGCCCACTCCCCGAGGCCGTCGCATATAGTGTATAATATTCACCCGATGCGTGAGGAATCGGTTGTTTGTGGCCTTTGAATACCGGAACGCCAGACGCTATAAACTCCATTGCTTTCCCTTGCGAAAGATTGCTGTCTTTTGGGTAACCAGGTGGAGGCCATGATGTCAAGACAAATGTTGCTATGCTTTGTCGTCTGCTGTCCCTTGTATGCGCACTGTGAGATCTATCCCTATCTCTTCTAGATGAACGCACACTGCGAGAATGACTCTCCCTTCTTGGTGACTGCGAGGACGACCGCCGTCGGTCCCTGCTTCGTGACCCCGAAGATGACCGCCGTCTATGTCGATGATGGGTGCGCTCCTTATCCTACAACGGTTATTAGCATATCTGTATCAGGCCTCAGCAAGACCATATTTACATGTCTAGATCGAGGACTTGACGAGTCTTTCTCCCTGGAAGTCTTCTCTACTTTCGTGTTACGCCTGAACAGCCCAAGCAGCTTCTTCTTAGCTTCGCTCATGGTTGGACTTTCGAAGCATATTATAAGGATCAGGCTTCAACATTTGTTTTATACGGAACGTCGAGGAGTTTGGCGCGTGCTACGAGGCTGAGTTGATGTTGTGAGTGAAACGGAATGCAATCAGCCTTGCGATGACGTGGTTCATGCACGTGACAGATAGGGTAATCTCTCCCTCCCTCATTCTGTTATTGTTTTTGAGTCGGAATAATTTTCTAATTAATCAGTTAGCAATTATTTTTTTAAAAACAAAATAATAAATTTAAAAATCCGAATCTGGCTGAGATACTGGTATTTTGAGATGTTATTATTGTGGATGAAAGGTATCAAGAACAGTGCACATTAGAGCTAGTAATCAGTACCCCCTTTCCAAGCGATACCAACGAACATAACTACAAAATTCTTCATTCTCTCTAACTCTATATATAAAATAGACTAGAGTCTGACACATTGATAACCTGGATGAAATGAAAGTTCCCAAATCATCTTAGACATATACAACAGACACAGGCCAATGTATCCCACCTTCTTCATTCCCCCTAGAAAACTTTGTGTGTGATCCTTGGAAAGTGAAAGTGTCCTATATGTCTTTGTGAGCCTTGAACTTCCCGACCTGCAGACAGACTGCTCCGATGATAGAGCAAACGATATATGCTCTCCTGTTAGTCTCTCGGCATTTTTCTACCACGGACATGGCTGAACACCACTTTGATGCCAACATTTCACAGCTTCTGAGTAGCAAGCCCCTCATAATACACAAACCCACATTCATACGCTCCACCCCCATTCTGCGCAATAACGCTGATTCTAGGTTCGAAATGACCTCCTTCGACTGCTTTACATCAGCATTCGTAAGCTTTTTGGCATCTTATCCAGCTTGATCTATATCAATATTCCTATTATTGCTAACCGTCAGGAGATTGAATAATAAAATAGCCTGCTTCAATGCTCCAATGGGAAAAGTTCTGAGCCTGTGGATTATGGAAGATATCAAGCAATATGGCAGCCTACAGCCTGTCACTGGAACCCGCTCATGCAAAGATCCGCAATGATGCAAAATACAAGGGTTATTCAAATACCACCATCTCGTCCACATGACGATATCTGAGGTTCAGATAAATCTCAACAGATGTTTACGTGGTAACGTAAATCCGCATACTTTGCGGATGTCAGACATTAATGACTCAGGAAATGGTCTCTACTGTTCTTACGTTCTCTTTAGGATTGAGCCCTTTGGTTAATACATGACAATAATAGCTATCATGATCTCAATGCCTCTTGTTCAATTGTTTCAAAATGTAACTTAGGCCCGAGAATCTAGCTCAGTTCAAATTCTGGTTGTGTGGTCTCAGAAGTGGTCTTGTCTAGGCTTGAAGCTATCTTTTGAAGAGCCAGAAAGGAGAAATTTCATAAATGATTATTTCTATTGTCCATCTTCATGGGCTGTTATATTTTGTCATTTCACACCTGATCTGAGCGCCGGGGCCCACGAATTATGGAATGCAGGAGGGACTCTCAAGAAGTGCAGAGCACACTCGCGACTTCATTCGACTATATGGTCGCGGAACATAACCAGTCATACCAACCAAGAGAATATCAGGTAGAGGAACTCTTAGCTCTTCGTTGCTGCGCAACAATTACGAGGAAGAATCTGCTTTCGCTGAAACAGTTCAAGCGTAAACATGTCCGAAAACATGTCCGAAAACATGGCCTCAATGAGCTTTATGGATGGGCGAGCAAAGTTACGACTGTAGAGTCAATGCACATAGCTCTGCGCTCTTGCTTTGACTTTTCGGGGCGTCATTCCAAGTATTCTGAAGCTGTTCTCGTGTCTATTGATGTGGAAGGCACAAAAATGGAAGAAGGGGGAATTCGTGAGATCGGTGAGCCTATAACTAAATGAACATGACGAAGTAAAGTACTACCTGTATATAATATTCTGACATCTTTTAGGGGTGTCAACGCTTGACCTTCGAGAATTGAGTCAGATATTAGCGTCAAAATCACCTCTGCCCGCATGGAAAAAGATCCAGAATTGGATATGGATTCCTTTTTGGTTTAAGCCTTTTGAGGACGGCCACATACGAAGCTACAACTACAGAGTGAGGGACAGGCATAAGAATCAGCAGCCGTTCATGTTTGGGTCTTCATGCTCAATCCAAGCTGATCAACTAATGGGCATTGTGGAGAGCTTTTGTACTACTGGAGCTCCTCCAGGAGCGAATAATGAAGCTCGAACAGTAGTACTCGTGGGACAGTCCTTTTACTCTGATCAAAGGCTTTTGAAATCGAATGGCATATACCCATTCACCGAGCTTGAAGTTCTGGATACTTACGAGCTTGCAAGAGATATACTTGGAGGTAAAGATGACTTCATTCAGTCTCCAAACTTCAGTTACAAAGATATATTTTGGAATATCTGTGACCTAGCCCTTAGCTTGCTTAAAAAAACGAAGTCAACCGAGTCCGCTTATCCCAAGGATTTCCGACTCAAACACCTTCTCCAGTATTACCACATCCCAGGCGCATTTTTTCACTGTGGTGGCAACGATGCCAACTTCACGCTAAAATTGCTCCTGATGTTGGTTATAGAGAGCTCGTCAGATATAAAGACGCCTGCCTTCTATAGAAGCTTGATGCCTACTCTGAAATCCATCGCACGTTCTCCTATTCCCTGGCTCGAGTGGAAGAATAGGATTACAAGAGCACAAGAGCAAGAACAGGAAGCTGAAATGAGGAGAGAGTCAAGGTTGAACAAGGATGACATGGACATTTTTCATAAAGGAGAGGATGAGGACACCGTTTGGGGTATACTGGGGGAACCTGAGAGTTAGGATATGGTATTTTTAAAACTTTGACCAGTCATACCGGAGATCATTTTGTGCTTCTTCCACCCGAGCTTCAAACTCTCATACAATGGTAACGAGCCTCAATCCATTTCCATACCATTCATGAAAAAACCAGCGCAGTAGGGTTCATTTCATTTCACAGAATCTCCGCTGTGAGATACATACTTTTGCGGTCACTGAACAATAAACAATGAGAAATTGCTATATTAGAGAATCATCAGAGGAAGCTACGGGAACCCGGCACCTGCACTACAAATTCCATATTTTCCAGAGAACTCAAGGAAGGGGTTAAGGTGTATCGGCAATTTCGTGCCGGCCTCATCCCAGCTCCCCTTGCATATATTTTCTGTTGATAATGGGATACGAAGGACCATCCTAAGCAGGAACAGTAGCCGCGGATCCGCCTACGATTGATCCCTTCCTAAACACCGGGCTGGATGATCGAATTTTAGAACAGCCGAAACCCGGATTTTAAAACGGAGTATGGAGTACCCGAGACGCTTTTATCGCCAGGCGAACGGAGCGGCGCGCCTGAAGAAGTTGTGTCGGGTTGCACAGCTGCTTCGAGTTCTAAGCGGTAATTTCCTGCGTGCTATAATGCTGTTTTGCATAACTGACGTCGAAGTAAAGGGGTAAGAGAAGGATAGCCGTATAGTCTGTGGACTTGATGAGCTGACATGCCCAGCGCAGAAGCCGTGCTTTATTCCATTTTAAAACACATGTAATTGCTTCTACTCTACCTTGCTGTTGAAGCTACTGTTGTTCTCAATGCTGCTATGTCTTTGTCACCAGTAGGCACCCTTTCAGTGATGGCTATTGTTACAGGAATATTTCTTCAAGTATTTATGTTGCGTCTGAGTATGAGATAACGAAGGCATTTAATTGAAGACTGGAAGGCTTAAACGTGAGTGCTAAATGTGTAAATTCTCTTTATTGTACTACCCATATTTACATCCAACACCGCCCAACGACCAAGGAAACAAGTGTACAAGCTTATGGGCCATAGGCGACCTGCCCGTGCGGCGAAGCACTGGAGAAACCAGGTGCCAAGAAATTTGTCTCTGGGTTGTTCTGTTCCTTTGCTGCTGAACATCTTGCCATGGTAGGTGAACTAAAAGTTATTAGTGATTGCAGCAGTGCGGGACGAGATAAAAACCTACCTTCTTGAGATAACATCTGTGAAGTAGAAGTTGTCTATCACCTTCTTGAGCGGACCTCCACTTGGCTTGCTTCCCTTGTTTTGATCTACCAACTGAACCTTACTTAGCTGCTTCAATGCAACAGGCTCAACAACATCGTAGCTCGCTAATGTTGGGCTGATCTCCACCATTCTATCTCGTAGAGCGGCGACATCGTTATATGGTAATGGCGCACCAAGGAACTCGCTGACAGCACGGATGATCTTCCAGTCTGTTCGTGAAGCACCTGGTAGTGATGTAGCTGCTCTAGTCATCTGAACACGTCCTTCTGTATTAACATAAGTGCCTGATTTTTCGGTATATGCAGCGCCAGGTAGAACAACATCTGCGATCTGTGCACCTCGGTCACCGTGGTGGCCTTGGTACACTACGAAAGCATTCTTAGGTATCTCGGCGGCGTTGAACTCATCAGCACCAAGAAGCCAGACGAATTTGGGAGTGGTATCGGCGACGGCTGCTGATGGAGTAGTGAAACCAACTTCGAAAGCACCTGCTCTTGAAGCCGCCCTCTGGAGAACGTTGTATCCATTCCATTCCTCAGTCAAGAAGTTGGCAGCATTCTTGTCAACGAAAGCACCAACCGTCTCATAGATTGCCTTGGCATCAGCATGATCAGTTACGCCGGAGCCAACAATTATCATTGGCTTCTTTGCTGCCTGTAGCTTCTTGCCGAAAGGCCCGGCGAGAGCCTTCTTTAAGGCAGCAGCATCAGTGCCAAGATGCTCAAACTCGAAAGTGGAATCCCATGTCTCGCCCACAACCCCAATCTCAAGGTCAGAGCGCAACCACTGCTTACGAATGCGGGCATTCAGACCTGCTGCTTCGTGGCGCGGGTTGCTACCAACGATTAAGATGGCGTCAGCTTCTTCAACGCCCCAGATCTTAGAGTTGAATAAGTAATTCGACCGAACATCGATTCCATGAGCTATAGGCTGGCCTCCTAAAGGTTGGTCGAGGGCTAAATTTTCCGAGCCTAGCTTGTTGGCCAAATCTTTTATTGCCACCAGAGACTCGGTCTCGATCAGCTCTCCTGCAATAACCTTAAACTCGTCTCCTTTAGGTGCGAAATCCTTGTACGCAGCTCCTATCTCTGTCAGAGCCTGCTCCCAGGTTGCTGGAAGGAACTTGTTATCCTTTCGGATCAAAGGAGTGGTAAGTCGCTGTGTCTTCAATCCATCGCAAGCAAATCTTGTCTTATCATTGATCCATTCCTCATTCACATCATCGTTCAGTCTGGGGAGGATGCGCATTACTTCGAGACCACGCGAATCCACCCTGATATTTGATCCAAGACCATCCAAAACATCGATAGACTCAGTGTGCTTCAGCTCCCATGGACGGGCACGGAACGCGTATGGTTTCGAAGTAAGGGCTCCAACAGGGCATAAGTCGATAACATTTCCAGACATTTCCGAGTCCAAATTTTTCTCCAAGTATGTACCAATCTGCATATCATTTCCTCGGCCCGTAGAACCAAGCTCTGGGGCACCGGCAATGTCGTTTGCAAATCGGATACACCTTGTGCAGTGGATGCAACGGTTCATTGAGGTCTTGATTAATGGACCGATGTTCTTGTCTTCAACGGCACGCTTGCCACCCACTTCGTGAAACCGTCCTCTATCCGCTCCATATCTCATTGACTGATCTTGTAAATCACACTCTCCTCCTTGATCGCAAATTGGGCAGTCGAGGGGATGGTTGGCCAGTAGGAATTCCATAACTCCTTCTCGAGCTTTGTGTGTGATAGGTGAATTTGTCTTAACGACCATTCCAGGCTGTACCGGCCATGCACAAGATGCTACAGGCTTTGGTACTCTTTCTACTTCTACTAAGCACATACGACAATTTCCGGCAATCATTAATTTTCTGGATTCGGGGTTAGTGGGCAGTGGGTGGGCTGCATCAATGGACTTACTCATGATAGCAGTATCTAGATTATGTTAGCAATTGGTCGAACGACTCATTCTCTGATTGACTCACCTAGGTATTGTAACTCCGGCTTTCTCGCATGCTTGAATTAAAGCAGAACCAGCTGTAGCACACCTGTCAACAACTTTTCTAATCGCTCAACAATTTTCCCTACGCACCTTCTATCGAAACTTCCTTGCCGTCTGCCATTCCAATTAGCATACTCCCATAGCTCACAATCTGCAGGATCAATGCGCCTTACCTATGGTGAGTTGAACCTCCGCTTGCTTCCTTGTTGTCGTCGCGAAAGTCCGCGAGGCATTGTAGCTCTGCCTGCCCGTCCGCAGGGCCGAACGTGCCAGAGACTGCCGCAGCATCGTGTCCTCTCTTCAGCTTTCCACAAAAGAAACAAAACTGCACTGTAGAGTGGCGATGTGCGATCAATTCAACATTGCCTCTTGTCCTGACGTCCTGGAAGCTTTGAGGCTGCTCGGCAAAAGAATGGGCACTAGGTTTGTAATATGCCTAAGCGGTGCGCTTATTGGCTAGAGCAGCTGCCAGGGGTACATAAGAAAAATCTGCGAGCCTCATCGACTTTTCCTCTTCTTTTCTTTCTTCTTCATTAAATTGTATTGGCCACATTTTATTGTAGGTGTACTTGAGCAACCTCTCTACTTCGGTGGAGATGCTGCTACTATCGAGTTTCCCTCTATCTTGTGTCCTAGAGCACACCAATGGCGCCGGAATGGATGCAAATGAGACAACGTCAATGAACGCGCAACTTACCGCCGGCTGCTACATTTTTCGACGTATTTTCACAAATGATGGCCATCACAGAAGATTTACGGCTTCTGGATGAGCTTGCTACGCCTTCTGAGAGCGTTGGCGTAAAGCAAGAGTCGATCTTGGAACTCAAAGGGGAAGTTGAATGTTCCGCAAAGTGTACTACTGAGTTACGTGCAATTTTGATATTGAGGCCGAAGGATTCTATCTTCTTGCGATTTTTGCCACCGCCTTCAACGATAGCAATTGGCCTACATACGAATGGACGGCGAAGCCATATTTCCATCATTTCTGTCATATCACGTAAATGTGGAACTCCCGAGGCACGAATATCTCATGAACATTTGGCAGATGCGTGCCGTGCACTCTTGGTGCGAAACAGTTGTCCCCTCTCCTGACGATTGTTTCTTGAGCTGGCGTGGAGTAGTTCTCTCCCATGCTAGAGGCAATCCACTGCTAACAATTGGACCGCAGCATTGGGTTTGATGTGCTGGTGGTGTGGCCGTTGAAACACTTTTAAGTAGGTGGGCAAGGTGGGGTTTTCACTATTGTTTCGTTTTTTTTTTTTCCCATAGAGAGGCCAGGTCTTTTAGTATAGACTCCATTTATTATTATTATTATTATTTATGTATATAGATTATAACCACACAGATTTGTTACTTTACGATCTGCACTATACTCTTTTGTGCCTTCAAAAATAGTGGGCGGGCGGTTATTACGCTGTGCGGCACTCACCTCCCTTTATCGTGCGCTCCCTAAAATGTTAAACGGGGTGAAGCAAGGGATGCGTCACTGTTCCTGCCCCCAAGTACCGCTCTCTAGGCACTAAGTATGGTGCCAGGGGTGGGTGGCCCGGGCATGGTCGCAGGCCTGCAACTTTAGCTTGATAGCCTCCTCCCCACCGGGGCTCCCGTTCCTGACCCAATCGCTTATATGATCCAAAGTATCCAACGCCTGAAAAGTCCTCTCCTGAATTCGATTTCTTAGCCCTCCATCTACCCATAATGTTTCTCTATAAGAGGTCTATTCCAATGTCTGCTATTTTTACTCCCATGGAAAGCACTCCAGCTGAGAAGAAGAAGACCAACTCGTGCCTCTATTGGTTGCATCCATTCTTACCCAGTTCTTGATAAATGTCTTTTCCACATCCCCATACCAACCCCATATAGCCGCGCCACAGTGTTTTCAATTTACTAGATCGGAAGGAGTGCTGTTTTGTCCAGATTCGATGCAATGGCTAGCTTCCCTGGTTCCGAGCAGCCCTTCAAGGATCAGTCTAGGCGAAAACCCACCAGATCAGTTCAACTATCCAAGCTAGAATGGGAAGAGCTGAAACCTTTGATATATCGTCTTTATATCCAAGAAAACCGCACCTTGGCTAGCATAACGCGAAGTATCGCTGAGGAACATGGTTTTATACCGACGTGCGTATATGCGTTCCCTACACCATGACATGAGAGAAGGCCCGACGTAATGGATCAAGCTGACAATATTACATCAGGCAAAAGCAATTGACAACAAGACTCAAAACTTGGGGATTCCGCAAGAACACCAGCTGGTTAACCCCGAACCCGAGTTATGGGACTCTGGATCCGGCGTCTTCTGCTTCACAGAGCTCTCTCATCGATGAAAGTCCGAAGCAAAAGATGGAGAGTCCAGAAACCGAATCTCCAATTCTCTTCCCGCCAACTTCTCATACGCCAGAAGAAGGTATGGTAAAACTTGCTAAGAATCTTTCTTCCTCAGATCTCTAACATGATATTATGACAGAGCCTGAATATGCCACCTATCCTACTCCTCCAAGCGATCAATGGCAAGACACTTCGGGCTCTACAAAGGAGATTATCCATACCAAGAACTCTCCAATTCTGTCGACTTCTGATGTTGATATTGTTGGTTCGCCTAAACTTACTCGAATGTTTGCAGCTCTGGAGCTTGATAGCTCTTCGAATATTCCTGTCCTGGATCTGCCACCACTAGCATTGCCTAGAACAGAAAAGGCACCAACTGGATACCTGACAAAATCGGATCTTGCGATTGTATCTGGGAAGCGAACTTTATCTATGCCCAGAAATCGTCTTGAGACTATCTGGAACTACCACCCTTCTGATCCGAGAGGATTTGGTAAATGGGCTTTGGATGCTCGACGGAATCACCTCCCGCCGCTAAAATGGAACAACGCGGGTGTCGAGTTGGATGTCCTTTCTCCCTCGGGTTCTCTTTACGTTTATTCGAGTCCTTTCAAGGAAATAGACGCATTTCCAAATTCCACGATGCAACTACCTCCACGACGCCCAATAGGACAAAGTCCATCACCCACGACAATTGAGAGTTCCTTAGATACGATCGCCGCAATGTATCCCGAAAATGATTTACGCTGGCCCCTGCTCATCGGCAAGGAGGCTGAAACTCTCTACTACCAAGGAGAGTTTGGCCAAGCAGAGGTACTCTACTGGAAACAGTATGCGCTATATGAGAAAATTCTCGGTCCTGAATCTCTGGAAGCATTAGAATGTCTGACTGCTATTGCTCACACATACTCTTGCTCGGGGAAAATCAAACAAGCAGATGCCATAAATTCCCAGACCCACTCCAAGATATCCAGACTGTACAGCGACAATTATCGCCTTATGTCTATGAGCCTCCAAGCCAAATGCTCAATATATCGTGAGTTGGGGAAAAAGAAGGAAGCACTGCAGATATATCGAGAATTAGCACAAGCAAGTCTGCGTGATCAGGGACCAAAAGGCAATAGATCTATGCCACGCTTAATAAATCTAGCTTGGTCTTTGCTTGAAACCGGCCATCAAGCAGAGTCTGAAAGGCTCTCACATCTCTTGCTGCAGATTGCTCGCTCCTACTTTCAGGAATGGCAGCTCAAGCAGTTCTATGACTATTTCGACACTTTCAACGCACTTTCCGAGGCAGTATTTGCCCAAGGAAAATACGACGAGTGCGAAAAGATTTGCCTGTCAGCCAGGCAACAGTCACAAAATACCTTGGGCCATGACCATGAAAAGAATTTGCGCACAGATTATTGGCTTGCGAGGACGTGGCGGAAGCAGGGCAAGATTCGGGAGAGTTTTGCTTTGCTTCAAAGGACATATCAACGACAGACCGAGGTGCTCGGAGAACTACATGAAGATACAGTAGCCTCTAATCTAGAGCTTGCAGATCTTATGACATCTTTAAGACGCTATGCAGAAGCTACGGTATTGTGCGAACGACGGTTTTGGTCGATCTTGAGGAAGGTTGGCGCAGATCATAATTACACATTCAAAGCATTTGAAGATGTAGCAAATAGCTACGATCTCGAAAAGCGATATGAGGATACCGGCCACTTGGCAAATGAATTCGCGGCAAAGATTAACGAGGCGGATGGTGAGGACAGTATTGCCGCAGTCCTTTGTGTAAGTGAATGGATGATAAGGAGAGCAAGCCGATTGCACGGTGTGTGGCCGGTAGAACGAAGCCGGAAAGGGAAAGAGAAGGAGGACTACGATGGCAGAGATGTGAACATGGAAGAGTTTCTCAACCCAGATCTCTGGCGAGATTCCTAATGTGTCTTTCAAAGAAAATCTCTCAATACTGTGCATGGAATCAAAATATATAATTGTAATTGTTGTAAACTATATACTGGAGCAACACTCATTGTACCAACTATAATTGAATACACGTCATGTTATCACGAGATACCTCAAAGCCTCGATAGTTACTCAAGGTCCCATAAATAATGCTTTTGGACTAGACAACCTTCCTACCTCCAGCCCCAATGCATGTCGTCCACGCAAATTTGAAGGTCTTATGCATTCTTGAACAGAACCAAAATATTTCAAAATAAATAACACAGAACCACTTCATGCCTTACAAAGATAGAACAAAAGGCGAAAACAAGCCCTTTATATGACGAGTAAATTCATATATCTAAACAAGAGCTAGAAGACAACGCATTGTCACGTGTCATCCCTCAATCCTACATTGCCAAGGAACCTTCTGCATCTAGAGCCGACGTACCCCATCACCTCATGCCTACTCCCTCAACATCTTTCATTCCCCTCCCCTCTCCTCCCTCCCCATCGTCCCCTCACTCCATTCCAAACCCTCATCCTCAAACATGGACGTCAAATCATCTCTTCCTGACCTTCAAAACAGGCATGACTTGCCGGTCAGCGCCAACCCTCCGCAACCAGCCATGTTTCCAACTTGCTTACCCTCGCAAGCAGCCACTTCCTTTACCCCCTCTCCGCCCCCTCGCACCAAGACCAAGATTGGACGGACAATCATCGTCAATATCCACGGCACATATCGCGCCAGCGGTCATCTCGGTGGCAAAGCCTCCTACGGCGTGTTCTTTAACGAAGGCTCCGATTATAACACAGCGGGATACTTGCCCCCATCCCTCAGCCGCAAATCTTATATTGCGCAGGTATACGCTGCTCAGCGAGCTATTGAGCTCGTTGAGGACGTGGTAAGTAAAGAAGTAACGGGGATCACAGGGGTGGTGATTAGGAGTCAGAGCGAGTATGTGGTCAAGTGCTTTACTGAGTGGACGACGATTTGGGAGGAGAATGGCTGGATTAATAGTTATGGGAATCCTGTCGTTAATAGGGCTGGTATTGAGAAGGTGGTGAGGCTGATTAGGGAGAGCAAGATCGAGAGAGGTGTGGAGATTAGGTTTGAACTTGTTGGAAAGAGGGACAATAAGCAGCCTATGCGGTTGGCTGAGAGTGTTTTCGAAAGGTATGTTTTATTGATGTTGTTGATCCTTGCGTTTCTGTCGAGTCCAATCTTTTTGTGACAGCATCTCAATCTTGTAGTTATTTGCCTTTAGGATATTTGGCCACTTTCCGTTTGCATGTGATAAAAGTATAACCGAGACAATTTTGTATTAATACTATTTAATTCTTGGGAGCAGAGCATATTTTGAGCTTTCCAACATAGTTTTTTCTGACATGTATAGTGAACCTCCCGCTACACAAGCCATTCACCAACCATGGCAAGCTGCCCTTAAGTATTGGGCCGAGACCGCACACTCCGTACCAGGCGCTCGCCGTCTCTGCGACCGTCTAAATATATACCTCTGTAAAATGGCTTCCGGTAAGACCATCGACATTGTAGCACTTATTCGACGTCTCGTCGTTACAGGGGAGGATCACGCCGCTAATTTCGAGCTTATTTTTGGTCCTGAATGGAAGGCTGCTGTGTTTCAAGAATGGAGTATCATTCGTATTCAGGTACTCAATGGCGCAGCTGAAGCAGGAGCATCTAGGACAGTAGCAGAGGAGATAATGGATAGTGGTGCGCCTTGGTATAGACCACGTGCGGCGACTAGAGAGGAGACAGACAAGATGCGATGTCCTAACGATGAGGTTGAGAAGAAGAAAAACTTAACAAGGGATAATATAGAAAATAAGAAACAGGAGGACGCAGAGGTGATTGCGAGGACGGTGCTGGAGAGCGAATCAAAGAAGGACATTACCAGTTCTGGTCGTGCGTTGATGTACCCCGATGCTTCCTACGACGCATACGCCAATCTTCTCCCAACCTCCCCAAAGGAAAAAGCCCACCGCCTCGTCAATAACGACCCGGAAGCAATTGCGTGTGAGTTAGAGGATGAGGCTCATTGGAAGTACTTGGATAAGTATGTTAAGCAAGAGGAGGAGAATAGATTCCGATGCAAGGTGCCCGGATGCTGCAAGCTGTTCCAGGCAAAGCATTTTTGGAGGAAACACGCCCGATTACGCCATACAGAGGTATATGAAATGTACACCAAGGTTTGTAACCCTATGGGGAATGCAATCGCCAGCGCTTTGAAGAGCGAGAAAGGGATTTCGAACGAGACGGGAAATAAGCTAGATGAGCCGCACAACACCAGCACCGATCGTTCAGAACTCGTGATCGACGAGCTCGGCGGGTCAAAGGAAGAGTCAGTGAAGAAGATTCCGCAACTGGAGATATCGTGCCTCCCCAGGGCCGATAACACACAACTCCCAAATAAAGCATACGAGAAATGCTTCGAAGAGCCATGCACCAAGGATTTGCCTAAAAAGACCTTCATGACGGTCGGTGGTCACTTCCATCCCACCAATGAGCAAATCTCGCGAGACTTGGAGGAAGATAACTCACTAACCGCGACGAAGTCTATTCAGGACACATCCAAGGCTGGCGGTGAAAAGCGGCCTTCATTATACGAGGATTCAACAGGGGCGGCTACAGCGAATGTGGGAAACCAGACGGAAATATCGAAGGAAGTGGCTACGGATACAGAACACGAAACACTGACTACAGAACCCCGAATGGAAAAAACAATCTTACAGACTACATCGATTTCCCCTCCAATCAGGCCATCAGATGGAAAATCCTCAACGAACAAGGATCCAGCGGCAGAACACAAAATCGCGAAAACGAACACTGCAGAGGAAAGTTTGAAGAAGCATGGATCCGTGGGGGAACGTGAGGTTTTGGAAGGAGGCGTTAGCCTGGCGCAAGATCAGGATGATAATCAGACTTCGGAGTCGGAGGAGTGGGTTGATATTCTGGATATGGGTAAGTCTATCTTCTCCGTATTTGTGCAGATTGGTTTGCTGAGACGACGTAGATTCTGACTAGATTGGAGGTTCTTGTTTATGATCTGGGGATTTCTAGGGCGTAATTGGTTATAAGGATAGGCTGAGATTGCATTTTATCAGCTTGAGGAGGAGTAGGGAGGGTATTTTGGCTGGAGGTTTTCATGGTATTTTTCTGCATTTATCAGTCTCATTTCTCTCATGTCCGATACAACGACGCTTCTAATCTACCTCGATGCTGGGTAATCGGTCGCAGATTTATTGCATATCATACTTTTTTACTTGGGTATTTCTTCAACAATGAAAGCAGGTACTCAGAAATCTCCATGAACTTTATTGATATCGTAATCACTCCCACTAGATAGTCGGCAGTTCGAGAATCGTGCAGTAAACATGGCCCTCACTCCCCGTCCTCAAGTTCTTACCGCGATACATGTTCCCGGAAACATAGCGCGTGAGGAGGACCTCATCTCCCGGCCACACCTCCACTTTGCTCCTCGACGTGTCCTGTGCTTCGCGTGCCACGTAGGTGCGACCAATAGCGTAAACATCTGGTACTGCTTTGGATGCAGCAGCTGGTTGAGGGGAAGGGTCTATCAAGATGTCGGGGGTCAGCGTGATTGTTTTGGTCACAGCTTAGAGTGGGTATTATTTTCCAGACTTGACTGCTCTTAAGATATGTTTGGGAAGGAGCCCTTGCATATTTTAATAGCAAGCAACTCATGGCGCTTTCAACATCAGCGGGGTAACCTGCCTGGTCTGGGCGGAGGCATATTAGAAGTAAATGCCGGCATCGAGGAGCTGGACAAGTGATTCGGCTTTGTTGGCTGTTCTGAGGTCTGATTACCTTCGTTTTGGGATGCCATTCTTTTTGGCGCGGTTCCTGCCATTCCGGTGGAGAGCCTCCTGTTCTCTCCTCCATCTGCTAGCCTCTCCTCTCTAATTCTCCTTTGTCCTAGGTTGAGAGCATTGCTTGACGTTGCTGTACTTGCGTTGCCGGTCGCTTTAGGAGGCTTTTCTGGATCGGGAACCGGATCTCCGTTCCCACCTGTCTTGGTTCTCTCCAGGGGACGTTTATAATCCAGGGCCATCTGCTTCGCCCTCGCATCGTACAATTCTAATTCCCTCTCTCCCATATCCACCAGATCACAGAGCTGTTTGCATATCTCTTTTCTCGTAGGTAGTTCCGGTTCGAGGACTTCTTCGTCAGGGGACTCTGGGGAAGAAAATCTCATCCGTATATCGCCATCACCATCTTTCCACTCCTCCTGGTTCCGATGAGCATCCTTCTCATCATCCCTTGCTCTCCTTCTCCATCTCTCATACTCCTCCTTCTGTGCCTCTCTACCTGGACCCGCTTGCTCCGCAATGCCCCATGGCGTGTGTCTATGAGCATACCTACAGTCGTCTTCAGACTGCCTACAACAGCCGTTCGCCCAAAAATAGCAAGTCCATGCTTTCATTGTGTGATTCTCTCTGTTGCCATCGCGCTTAAACCATTCTCTCCTCTCCCTACGTGTCTGGTCTTCAACGTACTCATATGCGTCAAGGGTAGCATCTGCCGCGTCAGATCTGAGCGGCGGGAACCCTCTTAAGGTGTACCGATGAGAAAACCTGCAGGCTTCAGGCCCCTTGCTACAGCCTTTGCCTGCCCAGAAGATGCATGTCCAAGCTTTGGCGCCAACCTCTGGTTGATAGACCTCCTCCCGCCGAGAACGCATTTCAATATCGCCATCCCTGTCCTTCTCAGCCGCCTTTTCCGTAGTTTGACCTATAATCTCTTTCGCATTCGTGATGTCCTTATCACTACCAATCACAAAATCCTCAGCCTTAGCCTCATAATTCACACCTTTAACAGCGGTAACACCAGCTCTAAGAATCATCTCCTCGCCCTCCTTCCTCCGTCTCTTCCTCTCCTCCTCCTTTATTTCATAATCAATGCCCCTCGATTCTCTGGTCTCTTTCGCCAAAATCTCCTTAGCACGTAGCTCCGTCAAAGCGACGATATTTTTCCGCACCGCCTCATGCTGGGTTGTGATATGCTGGAGACGTTGCTGGATTTTCTGCTCGCTGTTGAGGAGTGAGGGCCCACTTGGAAAGCCGTTAAAGGTTGTAAAGATTGTGGCTCCGTAGGAGAAGGTCTGGGAAGCGTTAGATTCTTTTTCTAAGCCGTGATATGAAATGTAGGCTTTGTCACGTGCTTGTACATCGTCTGGCGCTTTGGAAGCTGCCGGTGATGGCTGAGCCATTTTTATGCGTGTTCTGTATGTGAGGGACTGGTATTTCAAAGACAAGGGAATTCAATCATATGAGGGGTTGGTCCGTTTTTATATATGGGGGTTGGAAAACAAATAGAACGAGTTTCAAGACTTCCTAGAATGGATGGGCCAAGCGAACAGTTTAGCGTCATTTGCCTAGTCACCCATTAACTCTTTTGGAAATTGATTGATAATACATAGCGGCAAACTCAGGATATGATATAAGGGTGTTCAAACCATCAATGAATAAATGGACAGCCCTATCTCAGGCTATCACTGTAGTTTCAAGAATAAAATGGAACTTATACCCATGTTGGTCGATTTATTCATCCTATAGATAAGGATCACAACAGAGCTACTTGGCCGAGGCACGTCTTGCGATTATGATATATCATATGCATATTGGATATTATACATAAGGGGACCGTACATTGCTGAGAGACATGAACGTCGTGCGGCCACGTTCCAATTTCGCATAATTTTGAATGTGTCTAAACTGGCAAATATGGTACATTCTATGATGTGTTTGGCTAATACCTCAATCATGGAATCTACTCTCCCATACTCCTAGTGTGGTAGCTACTATTTGCAGCTTGACTCTTCCTCTTCCTGTATGATCTACCACCCCATCTTAGTCGCTTCTTAAGTCTGATTACGTCCTGTGGTTCTCCTTACCAGCCTCCTATCAGCTACAAGGCGTAATGTATAGAAGCTGCTCCGCAAGCTGCTCAACTCTCCTCTTCGGCAACATCGAGAGGACTGAGAAAGGTAGTCGTAAACTGAGCCATATAGCACATACCAGAATTAATTCTGTACCTTGCTCAATTCCGGTCTCTGAACTATAGCTTGATGACATAGTTTTCCTGTGCGTCGAAATGTAGTTGGTGCAGCTGACATAAGTCTCGTACTTCTATGTACTAACCTCGCGTTATTCTGTATCCCTGCGGAGTGAAATTCGTTTGTATCGTGCTTCAGATGCGTGTCCTTCTTTTCATCTCGCTGGCAATATCATCCTCAAATATTCCCTCCCGATCTTGAGACCCTGCCTAACAAGATCCTCAAATCTCCTGTCTTTCCTTTTTCGCAGCCAAAGCAGCACCAAGCCAAGTAGAAATCCATCCACCAGCGCATGCCTTACCACAAGCCATAAAAACCACGCAATCCAGCTCCCCAAGCTTCTACTCTTCCTCCCTTGCCACTCCCTCCCGGTATTAATCTGCTCCCTCAGCGCCGCAACCTCAGCAGTCATCTTCACCAGTGCCTGCTCGATACTCTTCCGCCACTTCCGTGTCTTGTTATCTTTCTTTTCGTCGTCATACTCTTTATCCTCCTCAAACTGCCCTAGCCGCCGTGCCGACTCGCGCTCCTCCTCATCGTCCTGGCTCATCGGACTTAGTACCCTCATCGGTCCCTCCGTCCCACTTTGTGGTTGCTGAAATTGCCGCGGCTGGGTTGTAAATGTAGAAACCCTTCGACCTGGGGAAGATCCGGATGAGCTTGCACTATTGTTCTTGATTTGGTCCCAGACAAATTCTAGTTCTGCCACTAGTTCTCGCGCATCTCTATATCCCAATTAGCCTCCTTCCTTTTGCCTCCATAAAACTACAGAAAGAGCGACGTACGCAGTTGTACTAGCATATTTATGCATCGTCTCAATCAGCGCCTCGATATACCTCCTCTTTGCCTCTGTGCGACTCACCCCCCTCTGCGCATCCCACGCATCCCATTTGTCCCGTTCCCGCTTCAGGTCATCGCCCTCTAGTCCGCCTGCTGAGCCGGAGTCGCCATCGCGGTAACTTGAAGGACGGGCCATGACGCCATCAACGTCGCCTTCCATTGCTTGTTTGTAGAGGCCATAGAGGCGAAGCCGGTCGGCCGGTGGTGGGCGTGAGGCGCCGGTTTTGGGGATCTTCTTGACAGTGTTGAGGGCATGGACGAACACTCGATCTGGGAGTTTCTTAGTCTCTCCTTTATACTTAAACCCCTTTGTAAAGCTTTCCGAGAAGCAGAGATTCTGAGAGCGCAAACACATGGTAGATATTCACATACCCACGGAGTCCGCCATCGTATCTACGTATCTCCCTCAATGCTCTTGTCTTGTTCAAGCAGCCCACTCTCCGTAACCGGTTTGATAGTATTGTTTCTAAGTATGCAAAATATTACAGCGACGACATAGGATAGTAACGAGGGGAATATCCTGAGAAATGACGCGAAAGGAAAGGCTTTGTATTCAAAGATCGAAATTGGCTATCATGCGCTCAATGTTGATTATTCGCGTGTGCTGCTGCCAGTGCCTCGGCGCAAGTACAGAAATCGACAGGGGGCGGTCGGGGAAGTGGGTCGGTTATCTTGTGTCAGGCTTGGGGTATGTAGCTTGACGTAAATTGTTAATTTTCTGCTATTAATGGTTTATTTTAGAGGAACATCAGGTGAAAAGGATTTCTGGTGATGAAAGATCTAACAGGAAAGTAATGTGTGGTTTTGCGAAGCAAGCATTGCATCTATTTGGTTGAACGGAGCGAATGTGAGCAAGCCACGACATGAGCAGTGATGTATTTGCATGTATCATGCATATATAGCCATTCCCGACTGAGTCCCATGTAGAAATTCGTATGTTTTTCTTCTTATAAAGGAAAATTTATGTATTATATAAGCTCGATTGTGGATTCTGCTCGACTATTTGCGCAGTTATGGAAAATTCAACAGGCTTTTAGGTCGACATAATAATCGTCGCAGAAGCCTCTAACATGCAATATTCTGGGTATCATGACAAAACTAACGCCGGCAATGCTACCCTTGTTGATCATTCCCAAATGCCCTGATAGCCTCCAATTCATGATATATATTCTCACTTTGACTGCTCCGTGCTATGGACGCCATGACTTGCCAAAGCAGCTTGTTCTCTTTCTGCAAGCTCTTCCATCATCTTCTTTCTGTCACCGTACAACTTCATCATCGTGGGGTTGCTCAGCACTTTGCGAGCTGCCTCGTTCCCTGCGTCTTTCTTTCCATTTCCAGTGCCTGTTGCTAATAGCTTCTTCGTCTCACCGAGACCGGTCAGATATACACCTACCGTGAAAATTGTAAGCTTATCCTTTCCCTTTCTCACGTCCGCTGCATCGAGATAATCGATCCTAACACCAGGCGCTTTAATTGCGTTGCGTAAAAGTTCCTTGTTGTTGACCTCTTTGATCGGTGCAATATCAACTTGATCTCCCAGTAGCTTCCACATTGGACTCTCAGGCAAGCCACGCTTTTCGTTCTCTACAATGTCCTTTCGTAGAGTCATTCCCCATAGGTCTTTTAGCCACTGCACAGCTTTATTAAACCCATTAGCTGGATCGGAAAGCACAACAGCGGCTATGTATGCCTCAAATACATCGCCCTCAATCTTGATCTGGTCTTTCTTCTCCAGTAGCGAAAATGGCCTATCTTTTGGCATCACAATGCGCTTCTCGAAACCGTATTGTTTGGCATATTCAGCTAACTGAATGTTTTTGACCAAGCGTTCTCTCATTTGGGAGGACTTTCCAGGAGTGTGTGCTGAGAAAGTCTTGGAAATGAGAAGAGTTGCAGTCAGTTCCATATAGATATCCCCTACCCATTCCAATCGCTCATAGCTCAGGTTTGCATAACCAGCAACTCCTTGATGAGTAAAGGCAGCCTTGGCAAGGAAGGGATCTAGCACTTCTGGAAGTTTTGGAAGCTTTTGAGGGATATCTGCCGAATTCCACCCTGTAAGTTGAAAGCCCGATAGCATGCTGACATTATGCTTGTTCACATTATCAGACTGCACCGACTGATTAGAAGGCTTTGACTTTGTACTGGAAACAGGAGCCGCAGAGGTTGGGCTTGGGACACTGAAGCCATTTCTCTGGGCGTGCTCCGCTACTTTGGTTCGCACGCTGGAACTTTCATTGAAAAGCTCAGCCCCTAGGTCCCCAAGGAATGCGTTCATCCCCTCAGCAGCGAGAGCGGCCTCTAAGTTCGAGCAAGCGCCAAGCAAAGTGGATACGGCAGCTGACACAGTAGCAGGAAGCTCTCTTTTTGACGCAGGTGTTTTCGACAGATTTGAAGCTTCATCCTGGTTATTGGGCTATATAGAATTTTAGCTCATGCCCACATTCCTGTGAGAAAAAATACTCATATGAAATGAAGAATGTCGATCAACAGTGATTTCGGGGAAACATACCTCGTGACTATTCTCGCTGGCTGTCTTGTATCTTTTGTGCTTAGATTCTTCCTTCTCAGAGGCATTCTCAGATTTTCTTTTATGCATAGAGAAGAGACCCTCCATTTTGTTAAGAAAGCACTGTTGTCATAAATATGCGTAGGGACTGAAGTAAATCATCGAAGTCAAGAAATAAAATGTAGAATATGGTTATCGGGTCGGAAATTCTATGTACCGCTTGGTGGCGACAGGGATATCGATGGACCCACTGCGCTTAGGTTCATGAATCTATCACCAACGTTCACGACTGCACGCTGCGACTCTTCCGACTGTGCAGGCCAGCAATTCCACAAATGGCTGTCCCACGGGCTAGGGTTCTTGATTTGATGAAGGTATATACGTAAACGATGCATTTCTCGATCTATGACTAATCATATTAGGTCCAATGCAAGGTCTTCAACCACACATTCAACCCGGAAGGGCTTCGACTGGGAAACAAGATTCTGCGCCAACGTCTCAAGGGACCTGTGATTGCCGAGTACTATCCACGGAAGATGTCTACATTGAAGGATCTGCGGAAGGCGTTCTCTGGACCTGATGGCTTTGAGGTTCCAATGGACGATCATGAGGAATGGGAGGAGAAGCACAAGATGTGGGTTTTGGGTTCCTTCGTACGAGTACCGGCGATACTAATGATGGGACAGTATAAAAGCAAGAGGAAAGGGTGCACCAAAGAAGAAGCGGACAGCGGAAGAATCCAAGAAGTTCAAGGGCAAGAAGAAATAGAAGACGGCCAGACGATGGCGGGACTGTATAATAAGCTGTATATGGAACGCATTGCCGGCGTTTGGAAGATCAAGGAAGTATTTGGGTGTAAAATGTTCATCAACTCAAGGAAAGTGTCTTCAAGGGAGAGCATGTAAAGTTTATATGATGTCTCATGATATGTGAGATGCCTTCAGCTCACCGCTGGCCGTTTGATTGGTGTTATCCTAGCCACTTTAAAAGAGTGGTTAAGTTTAATCCATTATCATGGACTTACCTCGAGATCTATCTATTGGGATTCCCTGTTGTGGTCTGCGCAAGGTCGTTTTGGGGATACCTTCCATTTCTCTCTGCGTCTGTTACCTATGCGAAGTATGAGAAACTTTGCCTTTTTAGTACTTTGTGTAACTGTTTAATTTTTTTGCCAAAGGAACTTGTGTTTTTTTCTCTCTACCACGTTGCCCCATCTACAACGACCAGAGCCTTCTATAGCAAATGCGCCAAGACGGGGAGCAGTGCAGCCGGAAGGATATCCAGTCTGCTCTTTCCTTTCTCAATTTTCACGGCAGCACCTTGATAAACACAACCTCGGCTCTCCCTTTTCTCTTTCCTTTTTATATATATAACAGCCAATCAAGTCCGTCAATCAGAATGGGCTGGCATAAAACCAATCGCATTATTTTGCCGAAAGGTTTCCATACAAGGAAAAGGTGAAGATATACTTTTCTGCCCTCGGAATGTCCAAATTATTTGAAAGAAGCTCTAGCTGAGATAGATATGTAGCGAATTTTACATCCCTAGAGTGGTAAATCCCCGCTCCTGCTCTTATGACTAGTTTCATTTACTTGCAAAAAGCGTGCCCAACCTGCCCTCCAGGTAGCCATTTTAAGGGTTAACAAGGCTGCTACCGATCACGTTCAGATCTTTCCCGTAGGGTGCCTTTGTTATTGACTATCAGGTATTGCTTACGCACACTGTTTATTGAATATGAATAAAGATAAGATGCAGCAGGATGCCTGGTTATCGCTCCCCAAACTATTTTATATCCCAAGAATCTTCCGCTCACACTCTCCTTCGACATTAAAATTCTCCCTACATGTCCGCCATACCACAACATTCTCTCCCCTGCACTGCACCCGAACGCCCGCTTTCAGGCGTGCTTTCCTCATCTACTGCCTGACTGGAGCTACGACTCCTATCGATTTTCCCCCATCTTTGCCTTCTCCTTGTAACCTTTCCACATCACCCACCATCTACTCTTCCACCTACGCGTCGAGATATTTACACCATCTTCTCTGGGGCTGAGCCCGTATCACCTCCACTCGATCATTATCTTCTACGAAGATTTTGGAGAAGATCACAACCATGTCCGCCATGGCCTCCACCGGTTCTCCTACGCTTCGCCGTTCAATCGCTTGCAGAGGTGACTCGCAAGAGAATACAACATACTCTGATGACAAGATGTGTCCTCGCCTGGTATGTATTCGCTCCTGGACTTGCCTGTCCTTGACCCCTGACCTGGAACCCTTTAAGCACTGCAGTTATTGTTCATACGGGCTCTGCTATTCACTATGCACCTCGTCGTGAGCATAACTGGTTACATACAGAATCATTATACATCTCTCAGCCTTGCACTTCAATGGTACCTTGATAGCTAACAGACATACACTCTTGCTGACATCCAATTACACAGGATGCCAGCTCAATCAAACAGTCCGCCACCGCTCTTTCCACGTCCAAGTTTTGCAATCAAGCCCCCAAGGTCAGTTTCTTCTCTATTCACTATCCACAGAGGCATCTGCTAACCATTACAGAAGATAAAGATCAGCCACGAATCGGCCTCTACCTCGTCTAACGAAGTATCAAATCCAATGGATAAACTTCTTGCCAGGCTCTCAGAGCAAACTGCTGCCCTTTCGAAGCAGCACGAGGCTCTCAAGTCGACCGAGGATGTTTCCTACTCTCGCACGATCGAATATATCTCCTCTGCAACAAGCTCGGTTTCAGACACACCTGCCACTGCTGGCACTGCCGCTACGGGTCCTACAACGGGTACACCAAGTATTGCTGGCGATAGGACTTCTGAGATAGATGCTGATGAGGTCCTTCGCCTCAAGGCCGAGCTCGAGGCTGCCAAGGGCAAGATTGCTCGCATGGACCAAGAACTTGCACAAAGTCGAATTACGAAACATACCATTGACCAAGCCATTGGTACTGTTTCAGAAGCTGATTTCTCAATGGGCCATGTATCTGAGGCCTCTGATTATACCCAACAACAAGTTATCAATAGCAGCGGTCGGCCCCAGTATATCCGTGACAATTCCTGGGCAGGTCAGCAAGAGGATGATAACTCAGATACTAGTGATGCTCTCTCCGCCAGTGGGTTCAATCGAGCCAAAAATATTTGGTCCAACAACGGTGGCAAGCCAACCTTCGGTTCATCTCAGGCTATTGGTGCCTTCCAATCTTCGGAAGCAGCATCCTCATCTCACCTCACCAATCGCGGCTACACTCAACCTTTCGACCCGCAAATTCAATTTCCAGCTCCTGGAATCAACAATGACCGTTTTATGCCAATGCCTGGAGACATCATGTTACCTCCAATTGGGCCTCGTCGAAACACAAACGGCAGTCGTTTCAGCACCCGAGCTCCAGGATCCAATGTCTATGCTTCCAGCAACAGTTCGTTTGAGGGATTCACACCTATCTCAACCCCATATGGTTCTGTTGGTATTGGCGGTTCCATGGGCATGAGCCTACCCAGTGGCTCGGCTGGTAACATGTCAAATGGCATACCAAATGCTGGATATGCTGGATATCAACCTCAACCAATTGGTACCCCATTGTCTCCTCATGCACCTGAATTTACTTCTAGCACAGGATGGAAGGACAATTCAGTAAGTAAAATTGCTGATTTGTCTTCTGCTTTGCCACTGACAGGAGTCCAGACCGTCGCTACGGAGGGTCAGACATACTTGCCAACTACAGAGCCGCTCAACTATCGCCGCCTTCTTGACCGTACTGTTAACTGCAACTGGAAGTACATAGTCGACAAGATTGTCTGCAACAATGATCAACAAGCTTCTATATTCCTTCAGCAAAAGCTCAAGGTTGGCACAAGCGAGCAGAAGTATGATATTGTTGAAGCCATTGTTGCCCAGGCATACCCATTGATGGTTAATCGCTTTGGTAATTTCTTGGTTCAGCGATGCTTCGAACATGGTACACCCGAGCAAGTTATCAAGATTGCTGAGGCCATCCGAGGAAACACCTTAAACCTTTCCATGGACGCTTTTGGTTGTCATGTTGTCCAGAAGGCTTTTGACTCAGTTCCAGAGGATTACAAGGCCATCATGGTTCACGAACTCCTCCGTCGAATTCCAGAAACAGTCATTCACCGATATGCATGCCACGTCTGGCAAAAGCTGTTTGAGCTTCGCTGGACTGAAACCCCACCTCAGATCATGAAGTATGTAAATGATGCTCTTCGTGGCATGTGGCATGAGGTTGCACTTGGCGAGACTGGTAGTTTGGTGGTTCAAAACATCTTTGAGAATTGCCTCGAAGAGGATAAGGTAAGGCATCCACATTCTTTATTCCATTTCAAACTGACTTTCGTCTAGCGGCCATGCATTGAAGAGGTCCTCGCAAGCATTGACATCGTTGCTCATGGTCAATTTGGCAATTGGTGCATCCAACATATATGTGAGCATGGTGCTCCAGCCGATCGCAGCCGTGCAATTGATCATGTTATCCGATATGCTTCCGAGTATAGTATGGATCAATTTGCCTCTAAGGTTGTCGAGAAGTGTCTCAAGATTGGTGGCGTTGACTTTCTTGGTCGCTACCTTGATCGAGTTTGTGAGGGTCGCCACGATCGTCCTCGTATTCCACTCATCGACATTGCTAGTGACCAATATGGCAACTACCTTATACAGTACATCTTGACTCACTCTAACCCTCAGCATCGAGAAATTGTTGCTCAGCATATTCGCAAGCACATGGTTTCTCTTCGTGGCTCTAAATTTGGCTCAAGAGTTGGTATGTTGTGCACTAATCCGGCCATCCAGACTCGCCCTGGTCCAGGAGCTGGCACTGCCATCGGCCCTGCCAACCCACGTCTACCTCCAGCAAATCCTCGTTACCCTGGTGCGTATCGTTAATCACCATCAAGAATTGGACGTATTGCTTCGCCTGCTTCGTCATCTTGCTGCTGTGTCTTGGTTCACCTACGATCTTACATGGCACACCATATCATCGAACAGTGAGTCCTTTTACGAATCCTTAATTGTAAATAGTGTTTTATTTGGAAAATTATGCTGACACCTGTTATTTACAGACCATAACGATATGATATATTACATCGGGCTATGTACCCACCGTCTGCTTTTGGTCTCTCATATCTATGGATGTGTCGAATTGGCTCCTACATCCTACGAAAGTCGCCATAGGCCTCTGTATTGTCTACTTGTTGGTAAACACACCTTTCTTTTTCCTTCGAGTTACAGTTTGTTCATTTTGCGACAACATTTCCACAGACCTATTTCAAGATCACTGGTCACCCTAAGCGGAGACTCTTTTCATCGGCGGTTTGGACACATCATATTACAGCTTACGCAAGTTCTCCTGGAATAGTCATCGTAGCCTTTTGCTGGGCAGCCTTGTCTCATTTCAGTCTCGACTTGCTGCTATTATACTTTGTGTGGACATAAACTAGAATCCGTCTTTCTTTTGTCTCGCAGGGTGGAGGGGAAGACCCGCATCTATTCTGCATTCTGGCAGAAACTATTATGTGGAGGAGGCTTGATGCGTTTATGCAGATATGTTTCTTCGTCTCCATGTACGAAGAGAACACCACAACTTTGTTATATAGTCAGTCGTTACCGAATACAAGTTGCTACCATTATTTTGGACGTCCCGATCGTGGTGATTTGTAAAATAACTTCAAATAAAAGATAAATTCTGAACCTATTGGCTCTTTGAGACCTGTGAATGTCTAGCAGGAATTAAACGAGACTACCAGTGGTCAATTCAAGGAACTCTCATATTGCTTGACAGGAAGGCCAACACATCGGGCTCAGTTTTCAATATTCACCTAAGCACAACTTACTTCTGAAGGAGTCTCTCAACACATGAACACAATATCTGGAGCCCAGCTGAGGTGCCAACCAGACAGGGATATCTTTATTTGGTTGGTTGGAACCTAATAAAAAACACGCAGTCTAGTTCTTCCCGACAACATTTATAATTCCGAGGCGCAATACGAAATATGATATTATATTTGACTAGTACCTCATGCAAGACTTGACCATGTTAGGACACCACAATATGTAAATAAGCTTCGTTTTAGGCAATAGTACAAGATCTACGTTTCCTATGGAACACATCATCACATGGTATCAGTAACAATGCTTTTAAAGAAGCAATCGACGAGGACAGGTGGGACGACAGGCAACTTGCTGCGCGGGAAGGGGACATTGACCGAGTAATGTAGCTACTTTCCAAACCCTAAACCGACACAATACATCTCCGAATTGCTGGTATGGCAGAACGGCTCTTCAAGCAGCTTGTGATGGATGTCACATGGAAATAATATGGATTCTTCTTGAGGTAGGGGTGGATGTCAACTCTCTGGGTTGGGAAACCCAGCGTTGGACTGCTCTCGAATTTGCTTGCTCGATGGGCAATCTTGAGATGGTAGAGGCTCTGCTTGTTGGGGGAGCCGACGTCCATGTTCCCGTGGCGCGCTATAACGGCCGTACGGCGTTGCAGGCTGCTGCCGGCGGAGGCAATCTGGCTATTGTTGGGCGCCTTGTGGTAATGGGTGCCGACGTGAATGAGTCACCGGGCCATTACGGCGGAAGAACGGCGTTGCTGCAAGCTCGGATGTGAATATTGTCAGGGCTCTTATACGCACGGGAGCGAAAGCCAATGCGCCACCAAGCCGGTACAGAGGGTATACGGCACTGCAGCATGCGGCTTAGAAAATAAAGAAGGTGTGGAGGAGGAGCTGGTGAAGGCAGCGGCGCATGTTAACGCCGAAGCGAGCCATTTTGATGATGCGATGGCCTTACATGCGGCGGCTCAGAAATGCCATTTCGGGATTCTGGGAAAGCTTTTCGACGCTGGCGCGGATGTGAATGCCGCGGCAGGGGATAAGAAGCAGGCAGCAATACAAGTAGCGGGGATGAATGACCATAGGGAGGTTGTGAGTATTTTGAGAGCTGCTGGCGCAGGAAGTATCTGGAAGGTGATAGTTGAGATAATAAAGAGTTCTGGGCTTGGAATTATAAGGTGTCTTTAGTTGGCTATCTTAAGTCGACAAGTGGCCAATTCAATAAAGATGCTGCTCTTTGAGCGAGCGACTTTTGTGCGTTTCTGAAAAGTCTATAACAGGCAGTGTTGACGCTTACTTAGAGTATGGAGAAGTCAAGGACGGGAAGTTGACCAGTTGTTGCTACATGACCAAGATCATACCAAATATGATTTCACAAAAGTCACATGATTTTCTGGTTGTGTTCAGAGACTGTAGTTTACGTCTATACCATTTCTAAAGTCGGCACACGAAATTATTTACGCCTGTCGTTGCTTTACGATTATCTATCAATGCCACGGTCCCATAGTCATCGGTTCTATTCAAGATTAACTGTGCTATGAATACCACTGACTTTAGACCTATCTACATCACCCAAGTCTAACGAACCCAGCTCAGCAGCCTGGAGGAAATGCATAAAAAGATAGAAATCGGTTCGCAAGAAACGACTCCTCATCATCTCGATCGAACTTATTGCCGCCAAAGACGACAAAACAGCTTGCCCACTCGATGTCCTCCTCAACGGATCGTTCATCTATGACAAGAAAATTACGATTTGAGGTTGCGTCGGGCGGTACGAGGCGCTCTTTAAAGACCTTGGCGGGATCTGTGACGTCCTTGTCCACGAGTGGTGAGGTGAATGGGGCTCCTGGCGTCCCTGAAGGGCTAGTGATGCTCTCTAATGATTCTAGATCTTTCAAGGTTATGATACGAGGAACCAATGGGGCGCCGTTGATATTCTTCGACACGGGCAAGGAAACTATCAAGAGTCTTCGTGTATCATTGCTGGCAATGCTGATTCCCGAGAATCCATGCTACGCACTGTGGTAGGCAGGTTAGTAGCGCAGAAAACAGGAACAGCGGTTGGCATATTTAGTTTTTTTGAGCCACTTTCAATCAACCAGTGTGGTGTTCTGTGGCCGTTTGGTAGAGTATTTCGTTCCTTGGATAGTACCGCTCGAGCCTGGGTCTTGGATCGTCAACTCTCATACAGGTTGACCACAGAGAACTTTTCTTACTCTAAGACAAGTTCCGGCTTCCAATAAGCTTTCCCTTCTCCAGCAAAGGTAACGAGAATCAGGCGATGGCCCTCAATATCCTGTTGACAGACGTCTTCCCAGAGTAGCTAAATACAAGGAAATGTTGAGGGCAGTGGATATGCTGGCGGACCCTGCACCTAATATTCAACTACACTCTGTGTGGAGACAACTGTACAGCGGAGCATATGCCGAATATTCGGAACAATCAGAAGGCTTACGACAAGGACTCTGGGGCTTTCCCCGTAAATAAGATTATTGATAGACTAGATAATATTAAAGGTAGCAATCACAAGGTAGGAACTCATCCGCTCACCAAAGAAGCACTAGTTAAGGATGAGAAGCTGCTGAATATGCAGAAGATTCCAGGGGGAAGAATGACGGAACAACCATGTAGCCGTTCCCGGCATACGAGTCTGGGCCGGTGCTACTAGATAACATTTCTCTTGTGAATAAGGAGAAATATGACAAAGAGGAAAAAGGAATGGGAAGAGCAAAACCAGAGACTAGGGGTAAACCATTGAAGCCTTCTAAATCTTAGCTAAAATTACCACGTGATCCAAACAATATCCGCTTACAATCATCATTCCCAGGCAATGTTTCATGAGACATTTGTCCATAACGAAATGAACAAATAAGGCAATCCATAAATGACTCATAAGATGCGGCGCGTAAAACAAAGGTTAGGGCCATCACATGACCGTCCCAAATAGGCACCAGTCACGACTAACCACCAATGCCTGAGTCACGGAATCCAATACAGTCTGGATCAAAGAAGAATTAAATAGTATAAGAACTCATGATCCGCAGAATCGCAGAACATGAGTCGAATATGTTTTGAAGACAATACAATAAAGCGTTTTAAGTGATGCATGGTATTGTTCTGCGTGGGTATCGAGCATGAACACATGCTTCGAACTCTGAAGAAGATGGCAATCTTCATGCTTGGTAGATTCAGGAAAAGCCTTCTTTTCTATCCCGACAAATTGGGAAAACAAGTAAGTTTGAGACAATCCGCGGAACACAAACAGCAAAGGCGACTGAGGATATTAACATCTGAGTATGGCTTCATCGACCAACAGTTGGTCCAGCGAGCCTCTCACACACGAGGCTTGAGCATTATCAGCCATAAAATCCGCTTCAGTTCGAGCTGTGGGTCCATTCCTCCAGCAAATGACTCAATAGAAGAAGTTCATTGCGATCTGCTCGAAGAAGTACTTGTGCTGGTGCCAGACCTTGGGGAGTCGAAGACCATATGCATGGATCCTCTCAGCTGTCGAATGTGCTTTGGGCCTGGACGGACCGTCGCAACTAGAGAGAATTCAAATGGATGCTTTCTAGATCCAGCTGAGATCATGATTTTGCAGCCTGCACATTTTGATGAGGCGGCAAACGGGTCTTTCCCTCAGACTACACGGGCCAATCAATACCTGAACTTTCTTTCGACGACCTTCGCTTGCATTCTTGCGTTCATCCAGGCACTCTTTGTCTGGTTGTGGAAAGCGGCTGGACTGATAGCACTGTATCTTGCCGGAATTCTCTCAGCCCGCACTATGTGGGAGCAGTGCGTGTCCTTGTTTGTCGCGTATCAGCTGGTGACCAGAGTATTCCCAACCATGGAAGGAGAGGATAGAGAAGTAGAGTTATTGAAGGCTGTGACATCGACTGTTGCAGCAGGTTCTGCATCGACATACGTCTTGATGATTCCTTATAGACAAGGAATGTGTAAGTTGAGCTGCTTGATAGAAAAAAGTCTGTCACTGACCTAAATATAGGTTGAGGAGAGGTACGCTTGGTTGTGTGTATGGCGTTTGGCTGGCGTTTGGAATGGTAGGAAGATGGGCGAAAGCGGGTTCCCTGCCAATGTTGTTTGTTAAAGTAAGAGGATATCACGATAGACCGATGAGGGTTGAACTACCACTGTACCTTATAATAATGAGCTTATGACATCAGTGAATTAGCAACTTGAGTACCATCATCAAAGATCTTTATACTATAGACACGCATGAGAATAAATGCATTATACACGCTCAGCCTGGATCTGAAGGCGAGGAAAGAGATACACGGCAAGCATGACCATTGCTTAGATACCCAGTGAGAACTCAACGCCAACATCTATATCACGAGCTACTTCATGTTAGTAAATATTCAAGTTTAATGACACCAAGAACTCACCCATCTTTACAACCTTCGAGAACTGCACAGCCTTCTCTGCGGCACTTTGTAGGTCATCAATCGAGAAGATCTTCAGACCTGACTCGTTGATCAACTGATGTGCTGCCTCCATGTTTGTGCCCTGTAATCTTGCAATGATTGGAATTCTCAAGTTCATGCTCTCGACAGTGCTAATAAGGCCCTTAGCAATAGCATCGCATCGGACAATGCCTCCGAAGATGTTGACAAAAATGGCTGTGACCTTAGGATCGCTGGTGATAAGAGTAAATGCCTCTTTGATGGCTTGTGGAGTAGCTCCGCCTCCGACATCAAGGAAATTGGCCGGTTCTCCTCCGTTTAGCTTGATGATGTCCATGGTCGCCATGGCAAGACCAGCTCCGTTGACCAAACAGCCAATATCACCTCCCAGTTTGATAAAGTTTAGACCAGACTCGGCAGCACGGACTTCTTCCGCATCCTCCTGTGTTGTATCGCGCCAAGAAAATATCTCTTTTTGACGGAAGTCGGCATTGTCATCGAAACCAAGCTTAGCATCCATTGCAAGTACCTTGTGGTCGGAGGTCTCTGAAAGGGGGTTGATCTCAATCTGTGTGGCATCCTTCTCCATGAAGAGCTTGTACAGCTTCTGGATTGTATCTTTTGCGTCCTCAATGCACTGCTCGCTGAAACCAAGATCAACCGCAATCTTTCGTGCGATATCATCTGTGACACCTGTGTGGATGTCGATATTCGTGGTAGTGATAGCACTTGGGTTCTCCTTAGCAACGGTTTCGATATCCATACCTCCCTGCGATGAAGATACGATGACTGGTCCTTGCGAAGCTCTGTCCATCAAGATGGCAAGGTAGAATTCTCGACGCGCGAATTTTCGCTCGCAGATATAAACAGAGTTGCAGAGACGACCTTGAGCACCAGTTTGCTTGGTGATCAGCTTGTGTCCGATCATTTGATCTGCGAACATTTTGGCTTCTGTGGGCGAGTAGATAACTCTAACACCTCCTTTCAAGCCATTTTCGAATGTGCCCTTTCCTCGTCCTCCAGCAAGCACCTGTGCCTTGATAACCTATAAAGGATATTGCTTAGTATTTGCAGTCTAGAATCGGAAGGTAAGTCGCTCAATTACCATATCATCGCCGCCAATCTTCTTCGCGATGGCTTCAGCTTCGGCAGCTGTGGTAGCAACGGCTCCATAAGGAACGCCAACCCCAGACTTCCTCAGAAGATCCGCGGATAAGTATTCATGAATGCTCAATGATCTCTTCTGCTGCTGCTGAGCAACACGAGTCAATCGTGATGCAAATGGGCGAAGTCTGTACATTGTGAAAGGGGTATGAGTTCTGAGAGATATGGTATCAACAATGTTGCCCTTATTTTTCAGAGATCTGGTTAACAAGCGGGTCTTTCCGCATGCCAAGGAACGAACACGTGCAAATTTCTAGTTTCTTAGGGTCTCGAGGCTGAACTAAACCCTGTATAAACCTTTACTTCTTGACCTTCAAGGGCTCTACTTTATGAAAGTTTTGCGGATTAATCTATCTTGGAAAGTTATTTTTTATAGATCTCCTACGCTGAGCATGCTTTCATAATCGAGAAAGTCGGTTGTACAAACTAATCTTAAGAACCGCGTACCCTTTTCTATATCAATAGAGGTGTTTTTTTTTTTTGGCATGGCCCTTGATATCTTTCCTTCAAGGCTAAGTTCTACATACCAAGATTTGTGATACAAGCGTAGGCTTTGTTTATAGTAGTCAATCCAGGGGAAGCTTGATATCGATGGCATGCCTTCATCAACCCAGTGATATCGCGTTTAACCCAGCGTTCCTAATATATTGACATCGTCTAAAATACATTTCTCTGTCCGCGTTCCCGTCTGAGATATGTTGCCTATCTGCTGCTAATTTATTATGGCTGTGAAGTTATGAGACTTCTACTAAGAGTCCAAGCGCGCGTTCCACATACAATGTTGTGTTGGTTTCTTAAGTATAAAAGTGCTACTCATAAACACCTCCCTGGGGTGACTTGTCGGACATCATTATTCGGGTTCTAGCAGGTATCCTTCAGCATATAGAAGGAGACACTGTTTGACACATTCTGGCTGAAGTACTTTTTATATTTCGTACAAAGTAAGCCCTCGAAGCGGGAAGGGAGTGAAGCGAGCAAGCGAGAATGGTTCATATCCGCTAAAACCTTCCTACTTTAGTATCGCACCCATCGCACCTATTGCAAAGCTGTCACAGGCCCGAAGCCGAAGCCCAGCAGTTCAGATGCCCAACATTTCTAGAATGACAAGGGGGACATTCACCCACACTCACGCTTCAACGTCACAGGCTTGCTTTATCCCTAACAGACCTTGGTTTATACTGTTGCCACGTGCAACATGGCGACTTCGTCTAATTCAAGCAACGGCGATGGCAGGCGGCCATCTGCTGCTACCTCTAGATTCCCAACTGCACCCTCGATAATGACGATGAATGGACACTTCGCTTCGGTGGGCGAGGCCCCAACCAAAGAGCAGTACGAACATGGCATACAGGTTATTGATGAGGAAAAGGAGTTTAAGTACGGATTACTACTGTAAATGAGCTGTATAGTACTGACTCGAGGCGCATAGTCCTAACCTCAATTCCTATCTTCAGATTACCAAAACCGCGCCGGCCGGGTTCAACTACCACCTTATATCAGTCTTCGGTTCGCAGTCGACAGGCAAATCGACTCTGCTAAACCATCTTTTTGGAACGCAGTTTGGGGTTATGTCTGAGACCGAGCGGCGGCAAACCACAAAAGGAATATGGATGTCTAAAAACAAGAACGAAGCTGTGGAAGGGAAGGGCATGGCAGACAATATTTTGGTAATGGATGTAGAGGGTACGGATGGCAGGGAAAGAGGAGAGGATCAAGACTTTGAAAGAAAAAGTGCCCTCTTTGCCCTGGCTACCAGCGAAGTGTTAATAGTCAACATATGGGAGCACCAAGTTGGCCTATATCAAGGCGCAAACATGGGATTGCTTAAAACTGTGTTTGAAGTCAATTTGCAATTATTTTTAAAGGACAAGCAGTATGTACGACACTCCTATCTATGAGCGTCCACTGACAGACTAGCTCTAACCCACGATCACTCTTGTTCTTTGTGATCCGCGATCATCTAGGGACAACGCCACTGTCTAATCTTCGAAATACCCTCATCGCAGATTTGACTAATATATGGTCGAGTCTTTCGAAACCTGCAGGACTTGAAAAATCTCGGATAGAGGACTACTTTGACTTTGCATTTGCAGCACTCCCACATAAGATCCTCCAACCCGACAAATTCATAACAGAAGTGCAGCAACTGGGCACACGGTTCAGAACCGGGCACCGAGCATCAAAAGTCCATGGTCTTGACCATGAATTAGAAGGCGGTGTCTTTCTCCCTGAGTATCACAGAAGGATTCCTGCAGATGGATTTTCAGTGTATGCCGAGGGTGTGTGGGATCAAATTGTAAATAACAAAGATCTGGATCTGCCCACTCAACAGGAGTTGTTAGCTCAGTTCCGATGCGATGAGATTTCTAGAGAGGTCTTAGACGCATTCGATGTGGCTATAACACCTTTGGAGGATAAGCAAGCTGAAGCTGTCCGCGCAGGCAAACCGGTCGTTCTGAAGGATCTTGGAAATGTCGGGAAGGCAACACGCATGAAAAGCATCAAAGCCTTTGAAGTAGAGGCTAGCAGGTACCACAAAGGTGTTTATACAAGAAAACGAGTAGAGCTGGAGGGCAAGATCGATACGAGACTTAAAGCGTTGTATCAAGGACAACTGTTGGCCGCACATAAATCAGGAGTGGACTCTTTTAAAGAAGCTGTTCTCGCTACTGTTAAATTAGGCCAGAAAAAGGGTAATACCTATGATTTTGCCCAGGTGGTCGAGGAAGAAAGCAAGATTGCGTTGAAACACTTCGAAAACGAAGCAAGGAGTTTAGCTATTGAGGGTGTTCCCTGGAGCAACTTCGGATCTCAATACAATCTATATGAAAAAGATTTGGAAGAGGTCAGTGCTAGTCTACGTAAGGAAGAAATGCGTCGCTTGGCAACCCGTGTCGAAAGATGGGTCCGGTCGAGGTTGGGTGAGTCTGTTGGACTTGAATTCAATAAGCTTGGCTCGGGCCGTGGCGGCAGCGGAGCTCCCGAGACCGGAGAGAAGCCCCTGACAGAAAAAGATCTTTGGGACAGAATATGGACAGTCTTCGTTGCCATTGTCAAAGAAGCTGAAGGTCGCTTCGTCGAGCGAGCGAAGAACTTCAAAGCTAGTCACGAGGAAATCGAGGTAGGATTATGGCGTCTAAGACGCAAGAGCTGGGGCGTGTTGAGAGCCAAGATTGACGAAGAAGTTATGGAAGGCAATATTCTGTTGAAGTTACGAGAAAACTTTGAGGATAAGTTCCGATATGACGATGCAGGAGTACCAAGGATCTGGAGACCACAAGACGATATCGAGGGTATCTACACGAAAGCGAAGGAATCCACTCTCACACTCATTCCACTGCTATCACGGTTCAGACTCGCAGGGACTTATGCTCCTCCTGATCTTCCAGAGTGGATCGGCAATGTTCCTGATGCCGTCGATCCCAAAGACGAGGAGGACTTAGTTCCTATCGGAGGCGTAGATGAAGAAGAGGGCAAGAGTTTGGAAGAAGAAATGACAATCTTGAGCGAGGCTAAGCGACAAGACCTGGTTGTGAGATTCAAGAAAACAGCCGACGGTGTTTACGTAGAGGCGAAGCGTAGTGCCATAGGCGGGGTAGCGCAAGTACCTTTGTACTTCTATGGTCTACTGCTAGCGCTGGGGTGGAACGAGATCGTTGCTGGTAAGTTTCGTATATGTTTTGGTTAATTTGAACTCGATACTAACATGTGACAGTTCTTCGCAATCCCGTCTACTTCATCTTCCTCATATTACTCGGAGTTGGCGCCTATGTTACTTACACTCTTAATCTCTGGGGTCCCATGCTACGCATGGCCAACGCAGCATCCGCTCAAGCTATCGAGGTCGGCAAAGAACGTCTTCGGGAGTTCCTAGAGAACTCAGAAACAGGCCGCCAAGCCATTGCCATGAACGGCAGGAGAGACTCAGACTCCATCAGCCTGAACACTTTGGACAGTAGAGGGCGACGGAAGGTTGCGGAGGCTGACGATGAGGATGATGATATCTGAGGTATAGAATGCCGTTGGATTGTACGCTAGGGTTAGGTTTTGTAACGGGGCGTTGGGATACTTGGATGAATCCACGATAACGTATAGAATGTTAAGCCATGATTCACACACGCCTTCTTTTGCAAGCTGTTCTCTTCCGCATTACATATGCCTCGCGTAATGGCATCTGCCATTATAAGATATGCGTAATGCCGCGTTGTCTGATCAGAAAGTTCCCGCCGGAAAATCATACTACGACGCATCCGAATCCACTCTTCCCTGTTCTGAGCAAACCAACACACCAATGTAATAACCCTTACCATGTTGCTAATACATATGAACCACATAGTCCACCGGCTCCTAGATATCAGGTGATAGCCCGTAGCATCTTTGAACTGCTATAGCAATCGAGAGGGGAAAGATGATTTGAGCATATATATATAAAATTTTAGGATACTCTCACTTTACGTATCTAAAGCCACAGATGTGAACACCACACTCGCGTTTGCTACTCTCCATATCACCGTCGCATAGTTCGGCGCACAAAGCGCGGGGTTCCAGTGCTAACGTTTACGTGCACAAGGATGAGAAAATCGGATGTTCGTGTACTATCCTGTTCCGCCTTTCCTTAGAACTGGCTACATCAAGTTTGAAACAACGAGGGCTTAGGAGTGCGGAATTACTGACCTAACAATACGAGAATCCACCGTAGGGAAAGCAGCGTAAACAAGTTCGTGTGCGTATGTGAAGGAAGAACTTCTCGATTCGGTACCCCCATTGACACCATTTCCAATTCCAGACCTTCGAGAACCGCAGGTCCACGAGCTTCCACCTCTTCTGGAAAATCCAGAATCGTTAGGCCTGGTATTCCCATTTCTTCGGCGGGAGAAGACTCACACTCCACCATACCTCACCTCCGTCCACCCTACCTTTTCTCGCGTCCGTATTCCCAACCCGCCATTCTCTCAGGAACCTACCGATCTCTCAAAGGCTCATTGGCAGGCCATCCCTCTCTCCTCGCGATCTCCCTCTGCAGCCTCCTCCTATGCCCCCTCTGCACCCCGAGCTTGTCCATCTCTTCCTCCGTGATACCACACAACGCATCCCAACTATTAAAGCCCGCCTTACCAAACACCTCGACATACTGCTGCATATCTAATTCCGCCAGGACGTCCTGGACGCGAGGCGACCCCGTGGAGTGGGGCATGCAGATTATTTCTATTTTAACCTTTATTTTAGCGCAAATATTTGTTTTCTGGTTTGAGGATGAAAAGAGATGCGGGTAAGAGGTAGAAGGGAAAATAGACTTTCTCCTTGTATTTATACATGTTCAGAACGATGCTATCCAGAGTATTTTCCTTCCAGAAAAGAACTTTCTAGCTGTTTCTTTCCTTTCGAAAAAGGCGATTTTCGCACGCTTAAGCTGCCAGGTTGACTTCCAGCTCTCCGGTTCTTACATCACATATTTTAGAAGGATATGACGACACGGGGCTGACGGTGGCGCTCCCAATTCGCCAGCCAGCGTCCGTAGTCAGGAACATTAGACGTTGAGATCAAGAACTGCCTCGCGAATGTTCTGAGAATCGAGTGACGGGGACGGTCTAGACCCCGCTCTGGTTTCCATGTAAATGTACGCAGGTGTTGTGGCATCACACATGACTACCAGCAGAGAACAGGATTGGTGCTTTTCGGGTAAGGCATGGACGCAGCTAAGCGAGAGCTGCAGCCGTTTCAATCTTCCACATGGGTAACACGGTGACGACGCAAAATAAACTTTGATATCAACGTTCGTTTAACTGGAGACCAATATCTGTCCAGAAGTGCGCATTTCATGAAATGAACAATTTTATTTTTGGCAAGGCTGTTGCCTAGTGTCATCTGCCGAGCTACTTGGAAGCCTGTAGAAGGGTAAACTTATGGCAGCTTTTGATATATTAATAGCGCAAGAGATATTGCCCGAATATGAACAAGAAAGGGCAAAGCTTGATTTACATACTATTGATCATGTCATATTCATTTTTCTTTGAAGAGAACCTACTTTATGACATTATCGACACTGCCTAACGTTGATACCTCGATCGAGGTACACTTAGCAATAAATATTGATATGGAAATAAACATCGTTCAATTACATGGCTGACTAAATGCATCTTGTTGGCTTTCATCTACACATACTGGCTAATTCAGATGATTACTAGATGCCTTCTCAACTCGCATGTGTCTTCAAGCAGCCTTGCTCTGCCAAATCAAGACAATGTGCCAAAAGAATTTGATCAGAAGTCCTTGCAACATGTTTTGGCTCAAGGGATATACAACTAGAACCGTTAAGCCATGCTTGAGAAATCTTGCAAATGAAATTTGCAGAAGAGCCGAACTCGCTTTCCTAGTTCACTATCTCGAACATTACTCCATTTGCAAGATCGTCGGTCCCTAAGAGTTAGGGGGGAAAACAGAATTGGACATCAATGGGCATGGAAAGAGCCGCAACAGGCATGTAGTGTGCGGTGGATAATTAAAACGAAATAGTGCCTCTTGGCAGAAGCTCAATATTCAGAAGTATTTGCAGAATGGTTCTAGACTTCTAGCCATCTGACGCAAATTGCAAAGATAACTTTATCGATTTGGATTCTACAAAATTAAAACAATTTCCTGCTCATCGAAAGCACTCCACTAACATCCATACATGATTAATCGACTGCTTTGACACTGTCATCACTTTATGCCCACAATTTTGTAACATTTAGCAAAACAACCCAGTTGATAGTGCACTTGCACAACTTGACGGATGGAAGAGAAGTCCATAGTTTGGGCGCTTGATCAAGGATAAATGAGCGAAACGAAAATAAGGTATACAGAAATACAGCATAGAAACAATCGGGCTGAAAGATTGTTTAAGATTTGTTAGGCATCTTATATAGACTCACGTCCTCTCATAAGAAGTAGTATCTTTCCCTGGGTATTGTATATAGAATAAATGCCCCGACCCAGTCGCAGAGTTTTCGCCTTCTAAACTCCTTGAACCCGTGTGACGCCATTGTCGATGCTTATTTTGCTCGTTTCCTTTTTGGGGGGACTTTAGAATCAAAAGACCTCGCTCCCCACAGGCCGCCCAAACCACGATCCAAGCTCGTCGGCATCTTTTCCCCCCTGTCCGTTGAAATAATCCGTTAATCTGGTATTCTCGTCATCTTCCTCAACTGGCCAGTCAACTTTTGCAGCCACTCCTTTGGCATCCAGCATATCTTTCACTGTGCCCCAACTAAACCGTGTTTCACTGCCCCACCCGAAAACAGGATCCATGTTTCTCTTCAGCCATGAAGAGCATCTTGCGTCCGAAGGATATCCGGAACCCCAACTTTCGTCTTCGGCAGCCTTTGCCTTGACAGTTGTACCGTTCATCTCTTCGTCCTCTGTATCTTCCGGCGCTTTTGCGTAAGTCTCATAAAGCACCTCGAGCGCTGCATCTCTGGTAACTTTTGCACAGACACTGGCAGCACTGACGCAGGGATAAAGGCTATCTGCTTTCTTCGCAACGGTAATCTGAGCTGTGGGAAATATTCTCTCCAATTTCTTCTGATATGTTGCAGGCGGCCCGATGGTGTCAATGTAGATCTCTTTCACATTGATGCCCCTCTTATAGACACCCTGTATCAAAGCAATGGTAGCATCCATAGCTTGTGCATTCAAATTGTACGGTCCGGTCGGCTTCATCATATTCGCACCAATGTCACGAGCAGACATCACTTCCACCGCCCAGCCACATTGTGTATAAAGGTCAGACCCTGGCGTACAGAGTTTCTCCATTAGATTCGAGCGTACAGTTGGAGTGAGGACTTTGCTGTCATCGAAGTGGTGCGTTTTGCGGAGAAGAGGATCAGAGAGGGGCAGAGGTAGATAGAATAGCCCATAGACCATAGGTCCTAAGACCGGGCCGCGCCCTGCTTCATCCACTCCCAAAGCACACGGCGGCCCTGGAATCGTAATGTCTGTTGTGTCTGAAGACTCTGGATTCGGAGTTGGGAGCAGTGTTGGAGGGACTGGTGAAAAGTGCGTATAAGAAGCACCCGAAAATAAGAGATTGTTATTGATTGAGGGTGCAACAAAGACTTCTGAGGCTGGAGCCTCAAGGGGAACATCATCTTCTATGTGCGAGTCTGACATTTTGCGCGCTTGAATTCGAATAAGCCCCTCCTTCCTGACTTCTTGTAACCATTTCAATGGTGGACGCGACCCGCGTCCAGACGTGTTTTCTTGGCGCCTTGGCAAACCAGGTGAACTTACCTAATGCCATCGACGGAAATCAACAACTTACGTTTCCTACATGTGTACAGATACATTCATGGGACAGCACTTACAGCTTACGAGAGACAATATTCATTGTACTGTATCTGCGATTCACGGTATTTGAAAAGTTGACATCGACCAGCATATCGGGCCTTCGGGCGGGTATAGGCAATGACCTCAAGATCTAGTCATTAATCGCACAAGCAATATCCAGCCTCAACTAGACTTGAAGCCCAGTGCTTATTCAATGCCCAGGCTAGGGAAGGGATTGAAAATTCTCAAGGTTCAAGGTCTGGCCCACGGCACGGTCGTACAATCTATATCGTCTAGCTTTCTATAAGCCTTTCTTTTGTGCAATGCATGTTTACCTAATATCCAGCAATGTTGATCGACATTGCTTGTGCATCTCTGTTTTCATCGGCCCATCCATTCGTGCCTGTGAAGTTACTTATATGCTTTTGGACTTTTGGATACCAAACTCTACATTGCGACTCGAACAGAGGACCGGAGGCACCGTCGACACCCACTCTTGCGCATGTATGAACTAGGTATGCTCGCTTAACCTCAGCACCCCTTTTCTATTTCCCAATGCGGCGCGGAGGCAGTCGTTCCGTCGCCTCTGCGCTAAGGGTATTACACGCTTCATGCACGTTGTTCCGACATGCAGATGAACTTCCTAGTCCCCAAGAACTCTCAGCCAAAGTATGGTGATCGAGCTTTTGATTTCTATGATTATGTCGTTTGGTTTTACGCCTCTTGTTTTGCCTTGCTACACCCGTCTACATGGGAGAGGCGGCCCTCACTCTCCGTCTTGGCATCAAACATAACATCGCCGTCTGACCTAGAGCATTGTACGAATTGGGAAGTAAGCGAGTAGGACCCGTACCGGTGGTATTTGTCGGCCCTGAAGCTGCTTGGTGATTGGTCCATACCATTGTCACCCCACCGTCGCAACTAGAGCAGCTTGCCAAGATATCGAACCTTGAATATCACTTCCATTCGACGAACTTTTCGTAAAGGCTAGCTCGCGATGAATTCTCCCATGAGCTGTCACTTGCTAGAGGCTAACAATCCCAGCCCAACGGTCTACTCATACGCCTGGGCCAAGTATTGAATGGGCTAGTAACTTGCAAAATTAGTAGAATGGGCCAGTTATTTTTCCGGGGTACAATGCAACTGCGGGGTGCGCACCCCACGGGCATTTGAGGATGAACTCCTCCAGCTGCAGCTTCATATAAGTCGGATAATCTCCCATTCCACGATCTCTAAGGATCTTTTATTATCCTGCTCCCTTTCATTCAACGATAGTTGCTCTTCTTTACCTCTCTTCTCCTCTGCAACCGGATTGGAAACATGGGTCTCATCAATCTCGGCCATGAGGCTGATCCAGTCTTGACCCGTATCGTTGAAGAAGACAAAGTCAAATGGTGGAAGAAGCCAAACCTGCGTTATCTCTACCTTTTGCTTTACCCAACATGTATGGGGATTGAAATCACTTCTGGTTTTGACTCTCAAATGATCAATGGGTTGCAATTCATCCCTGCATGGAACAAGTGTAGGCTACCACGAATCGACCTTTGTACATATACTGATAACCCTAGATTTTGGTGAACCGTCATTAGATGCTAAAGGAAAAGTTACCTATGCCATTGCTGGCGAGCTCTTGGGCATAATTTCAGCCGCCTACAATCTTGGAGCAATTTTGGCCGTGCCTGTAGTGCCATGGGTTGCTCATAAAACCGGACGTCGTTGGTCCATCTTCCTTGGGTCATCATTCCAATGTGTCGGAGCTATCATTCAGTGTTTCTCACAGCATGGTATGTGTAGCCGGCCTGAACATCGAGGAAATGCTAATTAAGTCTTCAAGTGGCTATGTATATCGTTGCTAGAATGATTCTGGGATTCGGCATCGTGTTCTGTATCGTCTCTGGAGCCGCTATGTTGGGTGAATTGTCTTATCCAAAGGAGCGACCTATCATGACCTCCATGTTTAATGCGTCATGGTTTGTAGGCTCGTTAATAGCTTCTGGAATAGTCAGTAAGTTGATCCTAGAGAACAATGTGAAATTTTTACCTGTGAATAGCAACTAATTAAGATGTTTTCTACAGTCCGAACTGCAGAAATCAGTGGAGACTGGAGTTGGAGACTGCCCTCCGTTCTCCAAGTCATCCCGTCATTCGTACAAATGGCTCTGATCTTGTAAATCTACCTTTTCACACCTCCTTCCCTTTACCCTACTAACCATCTCTAGCTTCCTCCCCGAAAGCCCGCGCTGGCTTATCATCAAGGACCGACGCGAAGAGGCTGGCAAGATCCTCGCAAAATACCACGCCGAAGGCGACGAGTCCTCCATATTCGTCAAAGCCGAAATAGCCCAGATCGAAACAACTCTACAAATCGAACGGGAGGCCTCCAAGCAGTCCTGGATGGATATGGTCCGTACACCGGGCATGCGACGCCGTACTTTCCTTGCAGCAGCCATGGGTCTCTTCACGCAGTGGTCTGGAAATACTCTCATTTCCTTCTACCTGGGCAAGATTCTCGTAATGATCGGGTACGACAGCACATGGACGAAGACGCGCATCAACCTGGGCAACACTGCATGGAGTTTCGTCAATGGCACGATCATAGCACTCATCTCGCCCCGCTTCAAGCGCCGCACCATGTTCTTGACCGGCGCCATCGGCATGCTCGTCGTCTACATCGCCTGGACCATCGGCATGCGCTACGCGGAGCTGGGTCTCAAGACCGGGGTCCCAAACCAATCGGCCGGTATCGCGGTCATCTTCTTCATCTTCCTGTACAGCCCGTGGTACAACATCGGCAACAACGCCCTTGCCTACACATACATGGTCGAGCTGTTCCCCTACGCCCAGCGATCGCGCGGTATCTCCATCGAGCAGTTCTTCGTGCGCGGCGCCGGCTTCTTCACCACATACATCAACCCCATCGGCATGGATAACGCCGGATGGAAATACCTGATCATGTACAACGTCATGATCTGCGTTGAGGTCCTAACCATCTACTTCTTCTACCCCGAGACCCAAGGTAGAACCCTCGAGGAATTGGCATTCCGTAAGTTTTCTCTCCGTCGTATCTTTGATGTCGGCTTCGCTAATGTGGGAAACAGTGTTTGAGGACAAGAAGAACAACGAGACGGTCGCCCAGGCTGTCGAGAAGAATATCCATCTCGCGGGAAATGACGTCTTCCCCGAGCCGGGTCTCGATGTGCAGCACGTTGAGGAACATCACAAGGCGAAGGAGATTTGAAGAGTCGAGGATCATCATTGAAGTTGCTTCGATCCGTAATGTAGGTTCGATCATTCCATGCAGCAGACATATTCTGCTGCAGGATGGTGTAGGAAATTGACAAGTTTTTCGTCATGTATTGAGAATTGTGATATCTGTGATACCGATGGTGTTCCATAGCCTCCTCCCCTTCATTCTTAGTAAGATCATATGGCTTCGCCTGGAGTTAAAAACACTGGTTTTGGGTTGTTACACGTATGTACACCTAGCAGGAAAGAAACACTGCAACACACCCGGCCTACTAAGAGTGACAACTTATAAAATTTACTCACCAGAAGTCGATAACAACTCTTGGTGGCGTCAACAACCACCATGCTATATATCTACGAACAGAAGCGACGAAACAGCATGATTGAGTTAAGACAATATTCAACGAATTCTGATGCACGCTAATGAGTAAGCCCCAACGCCCCGTGCTTTCCTCTATGTTCATTCAAGTCAAGAATTATAAACCTTCTCTACCATCCCCAAACAAGTATCTGGCCTCCGTGCAATACGCGTTGCCACCGGCCATCCCCCTCTCACTACCATAGCATACTACGCTAGCATCCACGATGCCGCTCAGAACTCCTTCCATAGCACCCAATACTCCCCATCCGATGAAACTTGCCACCAACCCTACGACATAAGCGTACGCACTCCCTCTGATTCCAACGCCTCCTGGCATGCCAATATTGAGCTGCCGAGCAGTAGCTACCCAACCACCAAAACCGAGAGCCATTGCCATAATAAAGCGCGTAGCATGTAGTAGAAGTTTCGCCAGACGGTACGGTAGCAGTGGCGCTGTTTGATGTGCCCGCGATGAGAATGACCTTGGCGTCAAAGTTGTGGTTGGTGCTTGAGGGTTCAGGAATGTCATCATACTCAGGCCTCTGGCAGAAGGATGAAGAGATTGGGAGTGTATTGCTGCATATGTGAGCGTCAAAGGGTTTGTAAGAGCTGCAATCGGAGCAGGTATCAAAGAGTATGCAAAGATGGCGATCACGCTAACTAATCGCTTTGGCAGGACAAGCAGAGGAAGGCGTATGAGTAAGGCCAGAAGCGTGGAAAAGCAGATAGTTCCCAGTAGGGTCGTTATAGCATGGATAAATGCAGCTGTTACAACATCCCTCGAAGTCGGTGCAGGAATGATATTGCGGTGGAAATACCATTGCGAGACTGTGGCTGCCGTAGTCGACCTCTGAATGCCACTGATAACAGAGAGAGTCCAAATGTACATAAGCACAAAATAAACTCCTAACCACCAGCTTGTGGCATCAATGATGAACTTCGTGACTGATGATGATAGTTTACCGCCGAGAAATACTCTAGTAAACATGCCAAGCCACATCCAAGTCCATACAACTACAGTCCCCAAAGTAGCAAATCCTAGGCCTAGCAAGCTAGGGTTAGCCGCTAAAATCCTCGAGGCAAACTCGAGAATCCCTATCGCTTTAGTAAGGGAATGTCGACCTTTGTAAACCGTATAGAGCCAAATGAGCGCAAATATACCGGGTATAAATGACAGCCATCTCATAGCCTTGTCTTGTAAACTCGTGCCATGCGAGGCTCCTTTGTAGCTAGAAATCATTGGATATAGCGAAAAAGAGGCCAGAATGACAGGCACAGCTAGTAAGATCAAATACACCAGGGGCTTCACAAATGACCTTAGCAAGGCAAGCCATACCAAAGAAACAATTATCGATACCACGGTATCGACCGCAAAGAGATGCATCGATGCCCGCAGTGTGGTATAGATTGTGTCCCCGATATTTTTGTCTGGTGTGGATGTGTGTAGGAAGACAAGAAAGAAGGTTGCAAACAAGGCTCCTAAGCAGATCATATAGAGCGAACTCCAGAAGATGTCGTGGCTTGGAACTTCTCCTGCAACAGCTATCGTTGCTGGGACTGTTTCCACAGAGCTCGGCGGCGGAGGATATCTTTCGCCAACACCAAAGCCAGATTCTAAATCGCTTTCCGCGACATGTTGCTTCCGATCTATAGGTGGTCTGATTGCCCCTTCCTTCTGTGTTGGATTGAATTTCTGAAAAGCAGGTGGACTGCTTTCCGATGCCTCGTACGTTAGATCCTCTGGTGGGTCATCATCTTCATATGCGGACTCCAAGCCAACATCTACCATTTTACCCTTCCCTTTACTACTTGCTTCGCTTGTCGCCCTTATATCTCTCTCCGAGCTAACCTCATCCACCGTTTCTGGTGCGCGGCCTCTGCCTCTCGTACTGAAAACACCACCATTCCAACTGCTTTTTATTCCGCGACCACGACCCCGTTCTTCGACCGCTCTTGGATCTTCGTCTTTACTCTCGTCTAACGAAGCGTTGCTTCCATCGTGGTCCGTTTCAGAGCTTTCTGCCAGTCGACTAGGGGGAAAGACCCTCCTTGAACGTTGTAGCGCATAGAAATCTGCCCTCTCCCTCTCCTGTTCTTCCTCGTCGTCTTCTTCTCGAAACTCATCTAGCGCACTATGAAATAATGGCGCGTCCGGAGCGGCTCCATATCGAGAAGTGAAGGGAAAGTTTGAAAGATGCGATGCTGTGGGCTGATATGGGTTTGCCTGTCGGTTGGATAAGCCTCTGCCTGGTGTTCTTGATTGTTGGTTCCCTCTTCGGAACCTGTCGTTAGGATTTCGGGGTACGCCTTCGCCTTCGGGTTGACCAAAGTTGGAGAATCGTGACTGGGATTGAGCCAGGAAGCGTGAAGCGTCTATCGTCTTGATTGTTAGGATTATTCATATGAATTCTTGACGGGAGAATTACTTACATTCCGAAAACATCTTCCAATCTCAGGCGTGTTGCTCAAGTTATGAGCTCCAGGCCCCCGCGTGACGATGTTGATGGCGGAGGCGTTATCAGAGATGGGGCAGTGGAAGAACCGCTCTTGAGATGCTGTTTATGTGCTTGACCGAGGCGATACAAAAGGATGCTGCTAGGTGTCTGTTTCTAGTCTTTACATATTAGAGAAGTCTTATCCAGAAGAGTGATTAGGGTTGTTGTCGGGGAGCAAGACGGGTCACAATACAGCGTCCTAGTCATAAACGGATTCGGCAGATGTCCACACCGCCTACGAAGCTCACAATATTAGTCAGGCTGCCAAGCTGCGGTTGCGTGGTACATGTGTGAGGCAAAAGTACCTGGCTAGGGAGTATTGATATTCAAGTTGACATGTTATCCATGCTATCAGCTTCTATATGACTATGAAAGCATGCCGTTTTTCGAGTCACACTTCATGCCATAGCATAGTCTTCTTTGTCCGTACACGCATCAACGCACCCGACCTTCAGGGTCGCCTGCTCATATTCATACGCTATCTGCACCCCTGACAGCTTCCAGCCACAACTGCTTAGATACGTAGCTTGAGCTTGGCAAGCTCGTTAGGTACGTCGGGTTAACTTCGATGATGAGATCAAACAAGAAAAAGCTTAAGTACCTGCACCATCACCATCCCATCCAACCTGAAGACATTGAGCCGCTGAGTTAGGATACCTCACGGTGCTGCATCCGCTACTTCAGAGTTCCGCAAACTTAACTACTTGACGAATTTTCTCATATTCACCATCTGCCGTCAACCATAGGCCCCACGTCACATTTGCGCAAGCAGCGATCGCGTGCTTCCCAGCGATGTCTGCACCAGCACCGTCATGGGACTTTATCGCAAAGCTGGTTTGCATAGGTGATTCAGGCACAGGCAAATCTTCCCTCACAATCAGACTTTGTGAGGGTCGATTTTCGCCTCATCACGATGTCACTATCGGCGTCGAGTTTGGGTCGAGAATTGTTCCCGTCGGACCTCCTAACGCTCAACCTGCGAAACCCAAATTAAGCCTTTCGCGCGATCCTTCCAGCAATAGTATATCCGCAGGCCTTCCTGAGCCAAGACAGAAGGAGCCAGAAATACAACAAAAACATATGAAATTAAGTTTGTGGGATACTGCGGGACAGGAGACATACAAGAGCGTTACTCGCTCATATTTCCGTGGGGCTTCCGGAGCGCTGTTAGTGTTTGATATCTCGAGGCGTGGGACATTCGAGCATGTAACAGATTGGCTCAACGACTTGAGGCAGATAGCGGAGCCAGATATTGTAGTCGTCTTGGTTGGGAACAAGAGCGATCTGGCAAAAGGAGACGAGAACAAGAGAGAAGTCACTCAACGGGAAGCCGAAGAATGGGCAAGGAGAAATGGCGTTCTAGAATATGTCGAAACAAGTGCCAAAAGTGGAGAAGGGGTCGAGTTGGCTTTTGGAAGAGTTGCTGAGAGGATATACCAGAACATCGAAGCGGGAAAATATGATCTGAATGACAGGAGATCGGGAGTGAAAGGCCCAGGTGCTGGGCAAGCGAACAGAGGAGTCAAGCTAGGCGCTCCCGCGAAAGGCAACAGTGGCTGGGGAGGTGGATGCTGTTAATATGTATATTTGTATATCACTCCTGGGTTTTGTTCATTGATGGCGTTAAGAGCGCGATACACCATGGGCATTGATGGCGTTGCAGCAATTCAGGTTGTTTGCTGGCTCACTTCTACTGAATTGAATATTCCTCGGTGGTTGATCCGGCATCATTTTGAATGTTCAAGCTTGACATGCACAATAGTAAGCTATCGCAAAAGTCAGTACTCTCTGTCGTCAGGTATTCCCATGTACTATTTGTCGTGCATCTCCCAGCACCTTTGAAAAATATGTTGGATCCCGCCTTGTGCTTATGGCAGTATATGCCATTTCTTTAGGCGCGGATTCTATAAGTTGTAAAGCGTACTCTGCCATATGGGAAATCCACCCAATGCCCTGGGTTGCAAGTTGATCTCGGTCTTCAGGAATTCTTAACAGACCTCGGCTGACTTCTAATCAAGCGCATCTTCCTTTCAGGATCGTGGAAGTTCCACAGCCGTTGCATCGAGCATTTCCCATCGGCTCTCCCGAGGCAGCCGAATGCATTGTGGCGTTCCGAGGAGTGTGGCTGAGGGGTTGTCGTAAGTCGTCATGAGGGGCAAGGAAGGCTAGTTATTCCGAAACTCCCAAAGTACAGAAGGAAACCAAACCTCCCTTTATTATCACCACCTCGACTTCTCAGTTTGAAAATAATATTAACACATTCACGGACCTTTTCTAGTACTATTTTTCCTGTATCCAATTCACAAGTTACCTCTCTTACAGACTCACAAAGATGAGCGACTTCCTACCGCCAAGCACTCCCCCTCCACCCAAAGTACCTGAAGGGTTCGTCCATGTCATATTGGATCCTGCAACATATCTCTTGGCTAACATGATGCAGATGGAAAGCACAATGGAATGAGCAATACAAAGAATGGTAGGTTCCAATCCCTTAAAATAAGAACCTCAATCCCAAGGGCAGCTTCTTTTAAGAAGAACCCCTCAGTTTAACAAGAAAACACAGGTTCTACGTGAACGTCCACACCCGGAAATCGCAATGGGAGAAGCCCACCGAGCCCGTCTACCCAGCGCCGCAAGAAGGCGCACCAGAAGGCCCTCCGCCTGGCTACACAGGCGGCGGTAACCCGCACGCCGACTCCAAGAGCAACAACCCTTACAACGGGGCCTCCGGCTCAACCGTCGAGTCGGACGCCGCGCTCGCCGCACGGCTGCAAGCCGAGGAGGACACGCATCAGAGCCGTGGTGCGGGAGGTTCCGCGCAAGGTTATTTCCAAGGCAGCCCGCAACCGCAGCAGAACGCCGGGTATGGGTATGGTCCCCAGGGGGGTTATGGCCAGCAGCAGTACCCGCAGCAGGGGTACGGGCAGGAGCAGCAACAGACGAAGAAGAGCGGCGGTGGGTTCTTAGGGAAGTTACTGGGTAAGGCGTCGGGAGGGTCAAGCAGTCACGGTGGAGGGCACGGCGGGCTGCCTTTTGGCGGCGGTCATCAGCAAGGAGGATATGGCGGTTATCAACAGCAAGGCTACCCGCAACAAGGGTATGGCGGAGGTTATGGCGGCTACCCGCAGCAGCAAATGTACGGCAAGCCCAAGAAATCTGGAATGGGAGTGGGTGGAGCCGCCGCGCTGGGTGTAGGTGGTGGTTTGGTGGGTGGAATGCTGTTGGCCGATGCGTTAGATAATGATGAACAAGAGGCATATCAGGACGTAAGATCCCTTCGCTTTACTCAATAACCATGTTCCCCGGACTAACTTCTCCCAAGGGTTATCAAGACGGCGCAGGCGATTTTGGTGGCGGTGATGACTTTGGAGGAGACTAATCGACTCATGAACATGGTGACACGACTTTAATGTAGCTTTTCGCAAAGTTGTTCTTTAACGATATTCTAATTGAAGCACTTGCAATCATTTGGTCTTCATTTTGAACCCCTGCATCTTATTAACCTGTGATAAGGGAGATATTGAATCAAGGTCAAGATACATTAAGATTATCGTGCTTTCCTACATCAGAGCTTCTGCTACATTATATAGGACTCTGATTTCCCCTTCTCAGCAATACCTGGTCCTAAGGAAGGATCTTATCTAAGGAGCAAGTTACACATGAACCGCCGATCCATCTTCATTTCCGGAGTAACAGGTCTAAATGGCAGTATGACCCAACTTTTGTGGAACTTAAGAGCTGATAGACCTTAAGAGGTAATAGACCTTACCGTGAAAGCCTTGCTATGTAGATTCAAAAGTCAGAATCTATACACACGTACAATTTTCCTCTTTCCAAGAAGACGCAGTAAAAACAAATACCTGATCTAATGTTATTGGTTATTGTTAATCTTAGAAATGCTGTTCCTTCAAATGTAGTGGTCTGCATCCTGACTATCAATACCTACTCGATAATTCATGCTTGAGAACCTGGTTATTATATTTTTCTCAGAAAAGCATTGCCCAGGGTCCAATGGCCTCCCGATGATCCATATCCCTGATCCGCTTTCCAATGGCAGTTTTCGCCTGGCCCCATATCTTAGTCTGGCCATTACGTTTGCTATAACTCAGTCAGCATGCAGAAGAAACAAAAAGACTTTACCAATTTCAATAGTCATTCTATTATCATATAACTTACAAAGGGATGTTTTTGTCCTGTTCAAAGCAATTACACAATGCAGAAACAGCTTCCAGCTGTTCACCACCAGTAGGAATGCCATTACTTCGTATCTCTGGGACGTAGGTAAAGGAACCCCCGAAGTTTTTGGAAGGATCCGCAGATTTTGCTTCAGGGAGAGGCGTGAACAGATCCCAGAAGACCTTCGCTATTCCTTTGTGATCCGCAGCACTCGAGTTATTTGCCTGATTACCAATATTCTCATTTTCTACAATAAACTTGGTGATGCATTGATCGTTATCGGCAACTTCAAAAGCTGATAGTCCATGAATTTCTTTATTGGTGACAGGGCGGCGAATTTTCATGAATTCGTACAAAGCACGTTGATCAGAGGAGACAACATCAGCAATATCAGGGGAATTCAAGCTGATCGAAGATTCTTTCTTCTCTAGGTTCTTCTCGGTAATAATATCTTGGTCCTTCTTTGAAGAGTCGATTGACACGGTATCAGCAGGGTTTGAAAGGTCCGCCACGGCAGCTTTGGATACTTCCAGCTTTTCGGAGGAATTCTGCCAGTGCAGAGCATCGCCGACGTATTCTGCTTGATTTCCATCGAGACAGGGAATTTCCGCTGTTTGTTGGACCTCCTTGGACTTAATCAACTCGGTATCAGCATCCCACTGTTCCAGAGCCTCCCAAAGCCTGGTTCTGCCACTAGCGGCGCTGTCTAGCTGTTTGCCTAAACTCCCATCCCGAGCTCTGCAAAAAAGTTCGTCTTCGTCAGAGTCGTCCCACAAGTCAGCTGCAGACTCCTTGCGGAACTTATGACTGTACCGAGGATCACCTCGTAAAGAATCAACGTGTTTCTTGGTGAATTCTTCCTCCGTTTTCTCGCGTTCTTTTCTTTTCTTCCAACGTCTTTGAAGCTCATCAGTACTTATCTCTCCGCTAGTAGTTTTCTCATTTTTGGTTACGTTCTCTGGGTAGTTGACTTGCTTGAATGCGTCGCCAGGTCTTATCAATCGCTCATCGGGAAGCTTTGAGGCGTTGATGAGTGCTTTCACAGAAGACAGATGCTCCGCTAGAACCTTGTTTTGATCTTTTCTTATATCCTCACGCAGCTCGTCATCCGCTTGACTCAAGTCACTCCACAGATCTCTGCGTAACTCGTCATACTTCCTGTGTTTCAGATTACCACAGTTAGTTTCTTTATCCTTGTAGATTTGCAAATAAACCTGTATTTCAACGCTCAGGGAAGGTCGTAGATGCCCCTAGGAAGTTACCATACCTCTTCTCCTCATCTGTTATCTGTTCCTGTATGGCACATATCTCCCTACCGATTCGGGAAAGAGCCTGGGCTTGAATCTCAGTGTTAGCGCCTGAATATCATGTCAGATAGCGAAGTCATTGCACCGAGAAACTGACTGACTTGTATTGTTGCGTTGCGGTCTTTTCAGGCCTCGGATGAGTTTCTTGTTTAATGCCGCTCTCTCATCTAGAAGTTTGTATAGCCTATACTGAGGATTATCTTGATAACCACTGCCCGTACATTCTATGATTTCCAATTGGGAAGTGTCTGGCAAGGTCATGATGGGCTTGGTATTCCAAACCCTGAAGTACTGGTACTCGTGTTGCTGGTATTATTGTTTTTGCGAATGAGGAAATTTTGTGTGGTAATTTGGGCAAGAGAAAAAGAGAAAAGGTTCTTCTTAGGTTAGGGTGGAAATGGATAGGGCATTGTAGGCTGCAAGGAAGGCACGACCTTTCTCAGAACGATTCATATTCTTTGCACTCTAACATCAAAACGCCATGAAAGCTTATTGACTTCGCCCTGGCTGTGTTTGAATGGAACTTGTAATCATAATACTAAAACCAAAAAAAAACCATGTCAGATCTGAAGTAATATTAACCTAACAGGCCGATAGGTCCTGATAAGATCAATCGAACTCAGAGCCACAACGTACTGATGCGCCAAACTGGTAGTCTAACTTGGAATTGGTTTTTGATAAGGGGCAATTTCCATTCGTGATCTATCATTTCCGTAACCGTCGAAAATTGTTATGTCTGGGAAAGTTATGTGCAACGAAGTAGGAGCATATAAATAAATGAATGCCGTGTACATGCAGTACTTTGACTTAAGAAACCCAACTGAAGCGGCATATTTGACATTTTTGGATGGACTGAGTCTAATGATACAAACCTAGTCTAATGGGGAGGTTCTAGATGGGTTACTTAGTAGTACCATATAGGTTTGTTAAGTTTTGACTAAATGTTTGATTCTAGGTGGGGAACTTGTGATTCCGACCACCAACCATGTAATCGGGAAGGAATAAATAAGCAGCTAGATCTCTAGTATCCCTTCCTTCTCTACCTTAAATATCGCTTACCCCATATACTATTAAGCTAACGTGATTATAGGTTGCCATTTTTGCGTATTGTAATAGAAATGGCTTCCATTTAAGTATGTAGCATAATGAAGCCTATTCATGGCAGAGAAGGTTGACTTGAGTTGCCAATCGTGAAAGCTTCTCGTCCTTGGTTTCTGGATGGTCAATGCAATGGGCGGAACGGAATCTCCAGCGCCTTGAAAGCACTGGGTGATGTCTTAGAGCGGGCTCAGATTTATAGTCCAGCAGCCAGCCACCATTACAGGATGAATCCATGTTAGGGAGCTTGATAAACATTTCTTGAGCTGCAGCTGAACCTTCTCTGATGGCTGCAATAAGTAGAGTGTATAACCGAGGCTATGAAGTGTTAGCAATGGAATTCTATCATAGACATATTAATGACTTACGTATGCATTTCCCCAAGTCAATACAACAGAATCATTAGACAGGTGAGGAATGTTAAGTGTCCAGAACTCAACAATGGGCTCAGAATTATTAGTTCGAGCCTCGCATCGAATGTGGCAGAGCGTATAATCGGTCTCAACGCAGTCCTTAAGGACTTGAAAAGTAGGATCATAGCGGACGTAATCGCCATAATGAGAACCATGGCAGAGAGCCGAGTATCCTTCATAGATGCGGAATTTTGTGGCATCTGGTTCAAGAGACTCACAGAACGCTTCATATTCTTGGTACAAAGCAGATGATATGCCAAGTCTCTGTAGGTTTTCATGGATCGCAGCTTGATTGAGATATATCTCGGCACTAATCTCATCCATAGCCTCCCGTGTACCCATAATCTGTGCTTCAAGGTTCTCTTTCATCTCTTCTAGCTCCACTAGCTCACATTTGTATCTATAATTCATTGCTTCAAGTGACTCTGAGACAAGCTGAGGATCGTTTGGATCTTGACGATATAGCAATTTGTACTTCTGTTCGATAATGCCGTCAAATGTTGTTTTTTTCGTGATTGCGTGAACCTTGAGGCTGCTGCTGATATCGGGAAGTGGAGGACCTGGTACGTACGTCGCATTGGGGATAATCTCAAAGTCCGAGTCGGGACCTAAGTCCTCATTGTCATCAGAAGATGATTCTTCTCCATCTGCGTAGTCACTTTCGGATTTATCATCTGAGTTATCTTCTCCATTTCTGTCAGAGGCCTCATTGCCACTGTCCATAGTAACATCTTCACTCTCTGAATCTACAAGATTGCCTATAGTCTCTTTAGATCCTGCTATTAGAATTATTTTGGGATGCACATACCACTAACGCGGAAGTTGAGAGTTAGAGACTCCATTGTGATATCTATGTCCACGGTGATACCTAGATCGTAGTACTCTTTGTGACAGTTTGGGTTGTATCTGAAGGTGCCGTTCCCGGTTCTCCAATCTCGAAGGTGAGAAGATCTACGTGCAGTAGTAGATCTGACTTGTCTGTACTCCAACTTGACGAGTTATGCTATTTGTAGAACCAAGTCAAAATAAAAGATGAGTCGAACGCCGCAAAGTGGGTGAGAAGTCAAAGTTGCTAGCTATAATGGTAGTAGAGGAGAGAAAGAGACGTTGACCGATCGTAAGATCCGTTAAAGCGAGAGGAGATGTAGTTGTGGCCTTGCAAAGATGAATTTAAGTTGATGTTGAATGAATGCCTCCTAAGCGCCTTCTTTCAAGTTATAATCAAAACAGCGAACATGGGTCGACTTCAACCTATAGCACATAGAAGACACTTTGGGAGTAGGAAATATCAGGAGTAATTGATATATCGCCAGCTCATACTTACGTAGATTGTAAGGTGAAGATTCCTATCAATTATGAACAAATGCTCTAACAATCCACTTATCATATTACTGCCACGGTTATAATCTACCATATGTTCATCACCTAATCTTCCCTTGTGCTTTCTCCTCACCTTTCTTTGAACCACTACCAGCTAGCCAAGCGGCTGCATCAAAATTCTGAAGCGAATTTGCTGCTTGTGTTGCGCCGACGCCACCACCCTTCTGCCTCGCCTCAAATTCTGCCTTCATTTCAGGATCCACTACGCCAAGTTAGCATTTAGCCCTTTCCTTGACCGGTGTTGGCTTACTATTATCCATCAGATATGGCATTCCAAACACAATACCCATGCTTGCAATCGCGATGAGAATCATAGGACTCTTCAGAATACTCAATGGCGAAACTGCGACCCGGTTAGCTCTCGCGAATATGAAAGGAACAAACAGAAAGACATACATCCGGTCCTCTCAACAAAATACTCCTTCTTGCCTAGAACACGCACATCAAACCCAAGGGCACCATCCGCCTTTCCCTCAACCTTTACGGCTTCTCCCTTATTACCCCATTCGTTTCCCCTCCATGTTCCCCAGACCTCGACGGTCCCAGCCTCCTCCGACACATCCACTCGAAGAGGCGCGAATGCATGTGTATGGGAATGAACATCTAGCAGATAAGAGCCCGTCGAGACATTGCGGAAATCGAAGCTATTGTCGGTCCGCAGAGGTGCAGATAGCTTAAATGATAGAGTTGTCAGAAAGGCAGACGTGGATGGCGGTAGTGTGGAGGGATTGAATGCCGCAGTTGTGGGAATGCTAACACGTAGATGTGCAGCGAGCACAAGAGAGCATAGAAGAGATAACGGCAGGATTGAGGCCCGCATCTTGTTGACTGTGGTGTTGAGGATGAAAGTTGAAGAGGTGATGTCGTGAGCTCCAAATGAAATGGGGAAGTTTAAGCGAGATCCTGAATTTTGGTCCCGAATATATCCATTCTTTTGAATTTTCTTACTCTCTTTCCTTAGAACGTTATCATCATTGTTGCAAAAGTAGCTTTGCATACAAGCTTATCTGCACTTTATCCAGCAAGCGCTGGGCTGCGTTGAGAATCGTTGTGACATATCCCCAAGTCTTCTCATTCTCACGTAAAAGAAAGATTCTGTCATTCCATGTCCCGTTAAATACAACTGCTTTTATTCGTGCTTTTCTCTTCCACTAGAGTACATCATTAAAACAAATTTAACGTATCTAATTTTCACTTATGAATGAAAGCTCATTAGCCCTAGAGATACCTAGGATGGCCCTCTACCGAAGCAGCTCTCAACCTTAACATGGTTTATTCCAGATTATGGAAAATAGTTAGGTTAGTGTGATATTTATTCTTTATTTCTACCAATATAATCCTTAACGCTGTTAGACTAACCAGACCATGCTGGTGTCAATATCCCAAAACCCAAGTGTGTTCTTCATAAGTTACATAAAATGTGCTTGCCCAATTCTTCCTAAAAGCTGACCCTAGAATTATCCTATTTGTGATCATCAAGACCAATATCAATATCCACATTCTCCTCCGTGCTAATTCTTCCTGTTGAACGAGCTCATGCCTCTTCTTTCCTAGGAGCTTCCTTCATGGCAACCTTTGCCGCCTTGTCGGTCTTTATACCGCGGAATCCACCCTTGAACATATCAAGTGCGACGAGTGCAGTGGAAGCGGTCCAGAGAGCCCAGGATAAGGCACCGAATACTGCATCAGCACGGGCAGCCGCGCATACTGAGCCTCGGCAAAAGAGGAGTCTTCCTAGGAAAGCTGCAAGGGCAATAAATCCGGCGAAGAAGAAAAGCATGTTGACAGCTTCAACCGCAAGATGAGCATATGGATGGTAGGCTGAAAAATGTCAGTACATGCCTTCTTAAAGGATTAGATGCCGTTCTATAACATACCCTTCTTGACAAAGCGCGGAGAGAGTTCCAAATAAAGGATTGATAAGAAAGAGAATATGGGAGTGACAATCAAGAAGTTGATCTGCGCAGGAGATGCGGTCAAGGTATCGGCATTGTACCAATGAGCGACTAAAGTTCATCAGCAAAATCCTCATTTGATATTTTCAGCATGAATTCTCATACCATATCCTGAGAGCCCAAGGACCACGACGGCAAACACGGCCTGAACAACTCTCAAAGGAAGTAATAGCTTGGAATTCATTTTTACGTCTATATTATCGTAGATGTGACTTAATGCGTTCTATCGTTGAGGACAATCGGTATTTCAAAAGTGGTATCTTAAAAAGAGGTGTATAGCAGCAGCAACTAGTGCGCGCGTGTAAAGAGTGTATGGAAGAGTATGTGAAAAGGTTTGAGTTGGAATTAGGAAAAGTTTCAAAAGCGAAAGGGAGCATATTTTGAGAAGGGGGTGTTGGCTTTACATTGGAAGCCAGTTCCAGGAGTTGGTGTTGAGGCAGGGATGTGGTGATGCATGAATTGCCCTGAAACGCCCAAGAGACCCAGGCTGTAACAACGCATTGATACATGTAGCGTGGCGCCAATTACAAGCTTTAGAGCCCCTGGAAATTTTCCGATGGCCCTGTTCCATTTCTCCAGTATGTAGACAACATGCTCAGAGATAACGTGGCGCCTATAAATGAGGGTGTGGAAGGAGATTTGCTCAGGCAAAAGAACACTGTATCTGGGACAGAGTCTATTTCGATAGAGCCGTGGAGCGCGCTTAAAGAAATGAGGCGACAAATATCATTAAGGCTAGAAACAATGGCCTGTGCCTGGTATTGAAACAGAGCTCCAACAAGGCAATACAAGTGTATAGTTCATGACATCTCAAGTCTCAAAACGGCGCCAATCGTTACCGCTTTTAGGAAACAGAAAATTCGCCTCGACTTTCATACATGATGGAGGTCTAAACCGTCTAGAATAGCCGCAATAACGCAAGTGAGATTTCGAATCGCTCTGTGCGCTCCGGGTTAAGTTTCTGTGGGTGGCGTGTCTAGGTTTGAGCCTCGAGTGACCGGCCCGCTTAAAGTGCATGATGGGCGGTTTGAGGGATTGCGTCGTGCTTGAGATCGACAACTTGCCCATGTTCAACCCCACTGTGTCATCCTATTTTCGATCTGAATCCAAATCTGGAACTCGGTTGTTCGCTTTCGTCATTGACGCTCAATAATTCTATAAAGCTAAGAATTTTGACTGCTGGCCAAAACAATCGGGGGTATCAATGCGTTGAGTCATTTCTTTCTTGCTCAATCCACCATCTCCGTAGCGCCTGTCTAGATGTACGGGTGAAGAGACACGGACTCTGCGAAAAGCTTGATTAGATTGTTTGAAATAAACCCCAACGATTTCGAATATCAGATTGTACACTCAGGTGATCACAGGGCTTCCACCGTTTGCAACAACGACCCTTTGGACAAAGCCAAGGATAAATTGTGTAGTTCAGCCAAGAAACAGGAAGAGCAAATGGCTAGTATAATGGGCTTGCTCTGTGCGCCTGTAAGTTTACGCCACAATACGACGGCAAGGCCCTTGTATTTCTACATAGTATAACAGGTATTCAATCCCCCTTCGCAATTCCTTGCTAGCAGCGAGACTCAAAGCTCAAATGCCCTCCATATCATTTCGTCCCCATAACTTCACCGTCCGATCAAACCCACCGCTCACAATCCACTTTGCGTCCTTGCTTGTATCAACGCTGTGGACGTTGCCAGTGTGCCCGCTCAAACTCTGCACCAAACTCCAATCGTCAGCCGAGAAGATATTGACATTCTTATCAAAGCCACTGCTAACGAAGAATGTACCACCCTTCTTAGGTATACGTTCGCCCTTGTCGTCAACCTGAATAGCAGGCGTTTCTGATGGATCTTCCTTATACCATCGCAGATCCGATACCACGCTTTTATGAGCTCCAACTCGGCCAGCTTCCCGCACATTGCGTAGATCCCAACACTTTACCCATCCATCACCAGAGCCAGAGAGCACGCGGAAACCATCAATGCCCCAGTCCAGTGCATATATTGGCTTGATATGACCTTCAAGAATCATAACTGTACGACCGGTTCTGAGATCCCAGATTCGACCTATACTGTCCATACCTGCGCTAGCAAGAAGAGAGCCATCAGAGTTGAAACTTAGTGTAAAGACGCCACGTGAATGACCTTCTTGCAGTAACAATTCCCTTGAATCGCCACCGTCCATAGACATATCAGTCTCGGTGTTGACATCCCATAGCCTCCAAGTTGTGTCTTCAGAAGCTGAAGCCAGATACTTTCCAGATGGATGAAACTCAACTCGACAGACTCTTTGGTTGTGTCCAGAAAGTTTTGAAATAGGTGTGTCTTTATTTAAAGACCACAAGTAAACACTCCCTTCACCTCCTCCAGATGCAAGATTGACCGAGTCTTCCGAAACCGTGGTTCCGGGTAATGTTGAGCCTGGAAACCAGGAGATACCACCAACCCGATTGGTATGCCCTCGTAAAGTCTTCTTCTTGTCTAGATTCGGCACATCCAGCAGATTAATTCCACCTCCCCAATTTCCTGCAGCGATAATCTCCCCATTGGGAGAAAATCTCGTTATACTGATGGGCCGTTCACCTGCCGTTTGACTGCCCTGCAACTCAAAGCCTTGTAAACGTTCCCTAATCGCTTTGCGAAACTTGACATGCGTCCCTAATTTTATCGTAGACTCGATCTTCTGGCTTGCGACCCTCCTCTTCGCCCTCGGTAAGGAAAAGCGCGCAATATCTCTCCGCGCATCGAGCAATCCCGGATTGCCTTTCGTATAAAACTCCTCTTCTTGTTCCGCGTCCCCAGCATCCTGCATGCTGGTGTCCTCTTCCTCATCCACGATACCATCGATCTCAGCTTGTATCGTAAGTAGCTCGCGCAACCGATCTCTCCGATCGCCTAGTCCTTCCCCAAATAAAGTAATCGGTTCTCCCATCTCTCGTAACCTCGCCCGTACCTTGCCATCTTCTGTCGGCACAACCAAAGCCGCGGCCCTCCTCTTCCTGTCAAATTGCGACAAGATCGCAGACGCGCGCTCCGGCGCGACGCCCGCAACCACCGAGGGCATATCATAGTCGCGATCCAAAGCTATTACGCTTTTGTTAGCATGCGGCACAGAGCTTTGGGGTGTCGCGTGGTCATTACTTACGGACGTTGGCTAGGTCGATTCCATTATCCTGAGAACACCAGAACTATCAGCCGCAGAACTCTTATTACCGCGCGGGCCTGGAGTTCCTCTAGGAGAATATGAATACTGTTTGTGCAATGCGGACCTTGGGGTGGATGGAGAGATTGGGAGAGCTTACCTCGGGTTCTGCCTCCTCCACATACGCCTGCCGTGAAGGATGCATTGTGCTGAGTAATGCTGCTCACTAGGGAAGGCTCTCTGATTGCAGTTTACTTTTGGGCACGTAAAAGGCGTTGGTGGACTTAAGATTTCTGATAATAATTTTTTGGATAGGAAGCCTCGCTGCTAGGGCTCGCTAAAAAATGCTCCTTCGTCGCCAGCCTCGTTTAGCCTTTCCCCTAACTTCAATCAGGCAAGTTATATCCAAGCTTCCTTTGAATCGCTGCAATATATGCAAGAGAATTGGATCACATCACCATTTGTAATTTATATCCTTTCTTTTTATTTATTCAAGTTCTTTTGGTTAAGGCACTCGCCCAGGGGTATGAATACAACAAGCTTATCACTATGTTGCACTAAATCTCTCTAAGCAGTACTTCTGAGGCTAATAGGAGGGCTGAACCTGGAAAGAGGCCAGCCTTCATGGCATCTAATGAAAGCTCAGGTTGAAGAAAATACTTCAGAATGATTCTCGTTGTCCTGTCTGTCCTCTTGCTTTTACTTTTCTCTTGCCTGCCTGCCACGTCATACAGTGTTATGGCATAAAGATGCCGATTATATGATTAACGTGGTATCCTTAATACCCAATCGCTCTATGCAAAGTAGAATGGACTGCAACGGCATATGCTCTCAGAACATGTACCGTACCTCTGTGTATTTATGTTTAGATATACTTCATACTGAGAAAATTTGGGTTGCTAAACACGCATACCTGACATTCTTATGGCCATTCTAGGAAACAATTCAGCTGCGTCAGAGGCCCTCTACCTGACGAACGTCTTATTATTTTGCACTCGTGGCCATAGAGCTTTTATAGCAGTAATTTAATTGTTTTTAAACGGAAAGTAAATTGAATCTATCATAAATTAACTCAATGACTAAGGTGTGTGCCTACAATAAAAATGAAAGTGTCTAATGCGCGAAGCCAGTGTCCCACCCTACAAAGGACGCTTTACAAAACCCAATAATTGTACGGCGATAAAAAAGTACACTATGTGCCGCTAAAATCGCTACCGTTTCCTACTCTAAGTCATGAGCTATAATATTCATCTCAGGCTCTCATGATATCGTGTTCAAGTATCAGAGGGGACCTCATAGAGATACAGCAGATCGTTTCCCTTTCGCTCGGATCCTTTCTCCGAAGAAATAAAACCTATGTTTTCCCTATGTCAGTTCCGACTTTTGAGGGGAATAACAGAAACACGCGTAAAAACCTTACAGAAATGGAATCGGGATCATGGCTACAGCTAAAAGTCCTAGAAGACTGAATGCCCAATCTGAGCCTAGATTGTGAAACACTATTAGATGGTTAGCCCTTTCCGCCAACTTTTATGCATTTTATTTTATTGGAAACTTACTGGCTGTAGCAAACAACGGGAAAGCTGCAGCCAAGACACTCCGCAACAACATGTTTGCAGCGAGGGCACTAGCTGCCAGCATGAGATATGTATCAACGAGATAATTGATTGCACTTTGGAAGATAGCAAAAAAGCCAAGTGCTAAGCAAGCGGCCCCGACGCAGAACCTGGTGACTTTTTAGCCCGAAGCTCCATAAAAGTCAAGAGAAACGTACCCAATCCAGTGAATATTTTTGCCGGAGGTCCAGCCCATTATAAAAAGTCCGGCTGCGAAGAAGAAAGACCCAAACATCATGGCTATTAGTCTAGCCTCGGGGACAGGTTTATTATTGTTCGCTATCATGCGCTTTACGTAGATTGTCTGGCACCAGATCAATATTGCTCCGGCGAGTATGATTCCGATTATCTGTCCCATGAATGGCAGAGAGCCGACGACGCTATTCCATCCGCGTTTCTGTGCAGAGAGCATTAACAGTGGCTCCCATATAGGTGGAGGGGAAGAGCTACCTCTTGAAACTCGATCTCAAAACCCACAAATGTACTGTAAATCGGTCGGTCAGGGTTTTGTGGGAAACCTCACAATAGAATGGACAGCGTACAGGTAGATAATTGCGTAACAAAACGCGGCATACAGGTTGACGAAGAAGCAGATCGGGTCGATACACATCTCGAGGGGGACGATAAGATATTTGCGAGCCATATTCCCAAAGCTAAGATCGGTCTCTTCAAGCTTTGAGTGAATGGCCCAATTCTTGGTCTCTTGGCGAATTTTGTTCGCTTTGCGGCTTAGCAACACTGGAGGGTAGCTCTCATCTATGAAGAAAACGCCGGCCGCTATAATTACAGCTAAGAGAATGCCAGTAACCTAACGAATGTCAGCACCAGCCTCAATGCGCATTCTCCCATACACGTACATATTCAGTCCATCGCCATCCTACATGATGCATATTGAGAACTAAAGCCCCAGCAACAAGGGGTGCGAGCAGAGGGCCAGTAACGACAGCAATCCCATAAACAAGAAGGGCTGCTCCTCGATGCTGTGGTGGCCAAATATCTGCCATCACTCCTCCTGAATTGGTGATGGGTGCGGAGGCAAACACGCCAGCAAAGAACCGTGTAATGAGCACTGTTTGTATATCTTTTGAGGTGGCTGTAGCGAACGAGAACACCATACCAAGGAAACCCGGCACTAGGACAGATATCTTGCGACCATAGGCTTCCGAAACTGGCGCAAATAGAAGCGGTCCAAAGCCGTTTCTGAATTGTTAGCGTCTGAAGTAGAAAGTTATCGATTTTGTTCCTGTGCCTGGGCCTTTCTATGCAGCAAAATTGTTTGATACATTGGCATCCCGGCATCGAGAAAGGACTACATTTATTCCAGCCACGTACCCTAACAAAAACAAAGTCATGCCCAATAGTCCGACTTCCAAACCAACATCGAATTCCTTCTCGACCTGTGGGACAGCAGGGGTGAAGCTAAAGAAAAAGTGGCACATTAGTCGTCATTTTATCCCAACACAGGAGTATCAGAGCCTACACTGAGCTTGCCCATGTAGAGCCCATCGTGCAGAAACTGTAGAGGACTGTGTTGAGTATCTTCTTGCCCCTAGGCCAGTTCAGTGGCATGTAGGGATCGTCTGGACCTTCGAAGTCGACAAGATTGGTGTCGTTGTTGGCCTTGATGGTGTTTGTAACATCGGACACCGCTGCATCAGGTAGGTCACTGCCGCTGTGATTTGGATCACCCTCCTGCAAAGCATTTTTTTCTATATCTGAATGGTTCATACTGCTCGTAGAACCGGCGATGTACTCGGACCAATGGATGAGCGGGCTTAACCTTTTTTCGTGGCAATTTATATTTCAGATGGACAGTACAGAAAATCAGAAATAAGAGATGTGGTTGCGAAACACTCTATAGGCAGAGATATAACATCTTTTATAGACCTAACACAAAAATGTGTGGATGACTTCTATGACTGCCACGCTATTCTTATGGAGGCGTATGTCCTTCATTGGACGAAATGTCCAGACTCAATACTGCGGAGGTAAATTAGGAGGCTCAAGGGTGTCTCTCATTAGCAAGCATGAAGTAGACTAACAAATTGTAGGAAAAGGCTTCGCAAAAAAAAGAAGATGAGAATGTCCGTCTCTGGAGATTTCTTCGCGGCCATGCTGTTCATTGGCTGAAAAGTCCGAAGTCAAAGCGTCACTCTACACCCCTATTAATTAAGCGAGACCGTCGACAGATGATGTCGAAGAGGCTGACTTTGGGACTGACTAGTCTTCAATATGCTGTCGGAACAGTCGGGCGGAGATAACGGAGGATAGTAACCCCGATACACCTAATTAAGCAGAATCTGCAATTTTGGACAACGCCTTACCACGTGATTATACTATGGAGAGCTAGGTACAATTCTACGCAAAGTGCAAGTCTAAAAATGATAAGCGTTGAGGACTCTGCAGAAAAAACCGTCTGAGCCATATCCTGATATTTTTTGGTTTCTCTGATTTCCCAACTATGCTTTGCTCTATAACCGGATAATGATTTGATTAGACATGCCTTGATGGATTGAAAATGGCCATGGAGGCTAGGTTTTCAGCATGTTCAAAGTTCATGTTTCTATGTGAGGTTAAAAAAACTATGAAGTAGTGGGCACGGCTCCTCTTATCACTACGACCATATATTGGGCGCGAAACTCAGCTCGCTTCCTTGGTAGACGACATACCCATCTTGCTGAATAATGTCATCTTGTATATCGCGCAATTGGGTGGTCCAGCTCTCCCAGTTCATCTCCTCACTGAAGTCCTCTACAGTACCAAGGAAAGGATCTCCTAATAAGGATGTATCCTGTGCTGCTTGAATCAACTCTTTACTGGAACCATTTGAAGGCATAGAAGAGTGATCTGTGGAACTACTGAAGCCAATAACCAGATCTTTTGGCTGGTATTGCGAAACGGTTTCTAGTCTCACCTGACGAGCCCGTTTGAGCAGCTTTTGCAATCGAGCCCATAATGAGCTCTTTTCCATCTCCTGAACGCCTTCAAAACATCAGTAAGACAAGCTATTATGCAAAACACGGCATTGCGATTCGGTAAGTAACTCACCTGATAGGTATAGGGTTCCCTTTGCATCTCCTGAATCACTAAATAAGGCGTCAATTGATTTCCATGCGCGGTCCGCTTCGGGACCTTCGAGCTGGTTACTGAGCTCGATCAGAAGGTAAGTGATCGCATGCCATTGGTAGTACTTGCACTGAAAGAACCAGCCAAATTTAGCACTCCTGTCAGGCAACTCATTGGCGATTTCGAGGACCTGGGTATTGTACAAGCAAAGCCGTTTTTTTATTTCTTCCATCTCTGAGGGCGGCGGTTTGTTTTGAAGATGCAAATCGTTTATGACTCTCCATAGTTTTAACAATATCAGTCGTGCTCCCAGAGCTATCATCTGGTGTAGGTGCAATGATGAGTCTAGACCTTTGAGATATACAGTCTCGAATCGATAAGTCTTTTCTTGTATCAATCTCTCCATCTCTTTGACATCCAGAGACGACTTTGCATATTCCGAATGCTTCCGCTTAAGAAGAACCTCTACCAACTCTATCTTTATGACACTCGCTGTCATTTCCGTAAAGCCTATATTTGGCACTGGTGCTTCGGTGTTCCCAAAGTCTGAGTCATTAATGAGACACGGAATCTTGGTATCCATGGTTATAGGTACATTAGTTTCAAGGCCGCAGTCAACCGAGACGCGATTATCAACTATGCAGAGTGCCCACCAAATACGGCGACGTGTTTCCGTTTCAACGGTATTTAGTGATTCAAACGTGCTCTCTTGATGCAGTCCCATAGTTTGGGCAATTCGCAGAGCCATACCACTCAGCATCCATGTAGATCTAGCACTTTTACACGGCGCACAAGCCTGAAAAAATCAGCAAAAACTCAAAAACAGGTACTTAAACTCACTATTAGCAGAACTAGAGCTTGTAGAACGACGATATCTTGTGTTGTCATCAATCCGGCTTGCTCAAGAGATTGTTCTAGAGCATATTGGTACCGTTGAAGCAATTTATTCCTTGCTTCTTTATGTACTCTTAAACATTCGTCATCCGACATAGTTGTAACAGTGGCGAAGTATATGGCAAATATCAGGGCTTCAATTCCTGTATCTATATTTTCCAAATTCTTGGTTGCATGCGTAAAGATAGGCTCAACTGTCGGCTTATGAAGTATCTTGACCAGTATATCTACATTTTCCACGTAGTACTGCCAAAGCAACGTGGAGACTGCAAGAGAAGGATGATGGGCTTGGAGATTCTCCTTTTCATTGTTGTTGAACAAGAATCTTGGGTTCCTTTCTAGAGGCGTGCTCAAGCTTGTGTCTGTCGCCGGCGGCGTTGGGTAGCGAGACCCTGCCGACTCAGCAGGGGCCAAAGGTCGTATGACTGACGTTTGTATCTTCCGAGTCTGTTGCGTCCGTCTGAGCAAATAGATGCATTGTACGCCGGCTTTCTTGCACAAGTCGCAACCTGTGCTCAATTTGTTGCATTTGATTTTGCGTGACCTACACGTGACGCAGGAGTACTGCGCAATCGCTCCATTGCGAGTGCTTTTGTCTGTCACCATTTTTCGAGGGCTACAGGGAAATGTACGTGAGATTTTGTTTCGATGCGTATGATTTATTGCAGGTCAAAAGTGACAATGGTAACGTTCCTGTCAGACAGTAATGGCGTGTGCGGATCATCTGTCTCCAGACACGGCATAGAGGGTCGCATACAGGGTATGTCGCCTGTTATCATCTCACTTGTTGATTATTAGCCGTACGTAAATCACCCTAAACACGCAATCTAATACATAATTGGAACATCATCATCAAGGAAATTTATACTATTTACAAAAAATTAATGTCTGAGCCGCCAGGACCCCACAGATTGCACTCTCTCGGCTCGTCTATATATTTCTTAACGCCAAACTCCACATCTAGAACGCCATCATCTCTGAAATCACCATCTAAAAAAATTGGTTTGACCCTCTAGGCTTAAACTTCCCAGCGGCTTTAGAAGTGGCATTATTTCCAGCATCCCCATCTTGGAAAACCTTCACATAATTAACCTGCCAATATGCCTCCTTAAACGCCTGCGGATTCTGGCTCACATACTCAACGCAAGTATCTGCCTTCTGGCCACAAGTTCCTTTCGCCCACTCTTCTTCCTTGCCTGCCCAGTCGCCACAGAAGGTCGTGTCAAAAATCATCTGGTGATCCTTGAAATGCTCATCAATATCACAGCCACTTCCAGCAAAATGTGCTTGTGGGTTCTTCCATGTCGATGGGTCAGGGTTTCCAGATGTAATATCGGTGGGTATGGAGGATCGTGGGAAGAAGAAGACCTTGATGAAGGCGGATGTCCACTCCATAGCATAGACCCCCCCGCCCACAGCGTTAAAACCGGTACCGTAGGATGTTGTATCTGCTGTCTTGACGCTACAGCCGTTGCGGCCTTGATCATCATTGCAATTTGTATTTTCTTGTATGCCATTTGAGTCCGGCTGGTTGACAAGGTTGCATGTCGCGGACGTATGCATCGTCGCGCTGTTCGTATCGTAGTCATTCACGCCTTCAATCACGTCTATCTCTCCCGCCGCGGGCCAAGTTGATCCAGTTCCGAGTAACCAAAATGCTGGCCAAACACCACATTCTGAACTAGGCATATGTGCAATATCGGCGATGAAAAGACCTCTATTATAAGTCTTATCGGAGGAGACTCGAACTGACTCACGGCCTGGATTTGAGGGGTTGAGAGTTAAATAATCAACGCCCATGTAAACGGCGCCATCTTTGATACCAGCTAGACTTGATTCATTTGCTGACTCGATCGTTTGGTATGAGACGAAGCCATTTGTTGGGTCCGCAGCGGCGAAGAATGTGAAAGTGTCGTAGAAGTTGGAGATGTCGTAGTTGTCTTGGAGGGTATATGCAGCATTTGCAATACTGGCAAGGCAGGATGCTTCAAGCAAGCGTACATAGAATTGAACGATTGCCATGGCTATCTTGCGTGTTTGCTTGTGTTCAAATTGAGGACGTAGGGCAGTATGTGTGGGCGCTATTTCTTCTATATATGTTTGGGATATTGGATTAAAAAGGACCGACGTTGACCACGAGGAATGTATTCTAGTCTTTAGAGCAGAAAATAAAAGATGTCCAAGTTTTGAAACAACCTTGTATAGAGTAACAGAAGTAAAGAGTGTATGTAAATGGCTATTGTAAATGAACAACAATCAAGCTTTGTCAACAAAGCTTTCCTGTGAAAAAGCGGATTATGTGAATGGAATCATGTTAAGAGCAACAAAGACAGCATCGTAAAGAGGAGAGAAGAGCCCAAGTACTTGCTCCATAATAAAAAATAGAACCGACAAGGAGGAGAACAATTCGCCATTTCCAATTCCCTCTGGCTCGTAAATTTCAAGCTCAAAGGGGCCCAAAAGAAGCTCCTCATGAGCAAAGTCCACACTCCCCGCTCAAGCGCCAGCACCAAGTAGCACCGAGCACTCGTCGCGGGCTGGCCACCATCGCCAGAACTGACTGAAGCAAACTTCTGGAACACAAAAGAGTCCGTTTGGACGGGTGCTGGCCTCCAGCAACGACTGGCTGCAGCTTGCAGCTGCACGAAATGCCGCGTAACCTTTTGCTGCCGGAGAACGAGCCGCCGTTACCCTCTAGAGCTATTTTGCGAGGCCATGCACCCGACTGCCTCGGAAGAGACATGATTTTTGGGATCTGTCCAGTTTGAATGGTGAGGTTTAACAGCGAAAGGATTCGGCGGTCTCTCAGCCAGCCATTGAGTTCGGGAAGAAGCGAGGGTCGCGATGATCCACTTTCGTAGTTGAAACACTGGCTGTTGAAACAGGCGAGAAATGGTGACCACAGAACTTTTGTGGAGGATGTTGCTATGAAACCTTGGAAAGGCGCGTCTTTTAAGTTGTTGACTATGCTTAGCGACGGTGCGACGGTCTGGAAAGCTTACTCATTTGGTAGGGTGCAACCTGTTGAATTGCTGGCATTCGAGAAGTTCTTCGTATCCTTCTCAAGGGTTTATTCGGTGTTTCTCCTTTATGTTAAAGCGCCATAGCCGTAGTTGTGCATCCAGGATTCGACAGCCCATTTGCTAATTTAATATTGCAGGTTTATCTTCCCACAGCTTCAAATATACTCTGTGGGTCAAATTAACTATATATTAACTTTAGCCTATTGGAAGAATCCACATAGCTATGAATACAAGGCCGCACAGTCCCGGTTCTTTGCTCAAGCTTTCATCCGTTTTGCTGATTCACAAGATATCAGAAATTCCATAATCTTGAATTGATCGTCATATAGTACATCATTGATCTATCCTCCCTATGCAGCATGCGACAAGCCGAAATGCCAACGCCAGATCAGAAAAAGTGAAATAGGAGCCCATGGGCTGCCTATGCAATACCTCTTATATACAAACAAAAAAGGGTTGCCCCTTGTAGCATTGAACATATATCAAACATGAAGAAGTGATGAACTGATGAACTGATGAGGGGTATCCCAGATAAACGCATGGTAAAAATGCATGCAGACACATCCCGGTGGTTGCAGAATACCTCATATTCTGATAACCTGTCCAGTTATCTTGAACCACAACTTTGCCACCAATTCTTCCTTGAAGAGCTCCCATGGGTTGCGGTTGAGCTTGTTGCTCAGTTCTCGGTAGTTATACATCTCGCCCCAGCAATCACGTCCCCATTCACATCCTGCCATGTTGACTACGAAGTCATGGTCTTTCTCGTTGTAGTGGATACGACTGTCAACGCCATTGTCAGAGCAAGCTCCTGGAGGGAAACTGTTGATCTTTCTTTGCGGAATAAATGCTGTGTGTGGACGAATCCATGGCTGGTTGATGTAGAGAAACTCCAACGCATCTTGTTCCTTATGTTCCCATTCCATATGCTTCTGTTCGTAGCCCACTGGATCCCACCAAAGATCTAGAAGGCGGTCGGTCCATGAGCTGCGTCGAACAAAGAAGGATCCTAAGTTAAAGCCAGAGCAGTCCTGTGGAATAATCAGGTTGATGGAGCTGTCTTTTCCATCACCGATGGGACTAAGTTCCTCCGCATCAAGGTAATCAGCAGGGAAAGGATGAGTTATGTTGAGCGGGTTGTAGTCATTGATGTCGCGGTAAGTATTTTTGCCTAAATTGTTGAAGATGTGGCTTTGAAGAGTGAAAGAAGGCTCCATAATGAAAGTGTTGAGATCCATCCACCAAAACCTACGAATGACAATTAGCTTGCAGTCGTACATGACCAGGGTCGTTGTTACCATTCAGCTTCTGGGTATTTCCGGAGACAGTTCCGGATGGTATCAACCTTCTCCCAACTTTCTCTCCATTCGTGTGCGTAGCGCTTTTTCGTACTCATATCGACAATTTCTAGTTCGTAGCCCCAGCGGTTGGCATACCTCCTCTTGTTCCTCACGCTGTCTCGTTCAATCGCCCATTCTCGAGGACCTTTCCATTCCATCACTCCACCGCCCTGGTTTGCCGCAAGAATTATCACAAACTTTTTACCCCCCCCTAGATGTTTAGCTCTCCTCCACCAATAATGTGCAGCTACTTGAGCGTTAGCGAAATGTTCAAGACCGCAGATAAATAACTTACGTGTGGTATAAAACAGAATATAAAGGAAAAACAAAGCTAGAACCGCAAATATTCGGATCTTCGTTTTTCGATTGATTCGCCCTACAGCATCTCTTAAACGTGCCAGCTTGCTCCCATCCCTAGGTATCCACCGCCCTCGACCCAACTTCTCCTTTTCTGCATAGGTCTTGCCTGATCCTGTAATGTATGATGGCAGGCTATTCGATATGGTTCTGTAGTGTCGGTTGAAGAAGCCATTATTCTGTGTTGAAAATGACGGGTATCCATTGACTCCCTCACTCTTTGTTTTTGCAGATTCCCAAGTTACGGAATTAGGGTTCGCATTGGCATTGCCCCCATATGTCTTTGCAGGACTTGAGCGCCCGCTGCCAGTACCATATGGACTATTGAGACCCGGACTTGACCAGCCCCCGCCTGGCCTAGGTGATGGACTACGCGATAGTGTCATAGGGTTGCTCGGTGTATCAGGAATTGTAGGTAATCCTTGGCCGATCAATTTCGAAGGTGAGGTCCCACGGTCGACGCCCAGGTGTGCCTGAAGATTCAATGGGCCGGGCGAATGCGCGGATGAAGAACTCCGTCGCCGGTGAGAAAATAAGCCTGCTACGGGAGAAGAAGAGGAAGAAACTGAGGTGGGGTTTGAAGAAGCCAGGTCGAAGGTTTAGACCAGATGGCACTTCGACCAACTGGTGTGTTTCGATGAATTAGAGCTACACCTCGTTCTTGCCGCAGCCTGCTTGCGCTGGTATCCGATATTAACTCCCCGTCACTCTGTTCCCGGAGAATACGGATTCGGGTTGAGTTTGTATACGACGAGATCGATCGTTATTGTGCAGCAAGCCGTTCACGCAAAGGACAATCGCGTCTTGGCGTTGCTCTGTGGAACTCGTATTTTCTGGAAATGCGATAAGGAATTCTGTTGCACTGCTCTGCTGTCCGAACAGGATGCCGATTGAATAGATGAATTTCCTGAATATTGAAGACACAATTTCTTTTCTTGAAGATGAGAAAGAAAATCAAATTTGGCAACAATGGCAAGCCAAGTCCACAATTGAACCTAAGAAGAGGTAATTTCCAAAGTCTGATGGGTCACCCACGGCTGTCGATTGGGGCGATTAGGGGTCCATCGCTTATTTCCTAACCAGCAGTCTTACTGTATTTAATTTTGTACTGTAGAAGCTCCTAATGGATCAAATGAAGCAGTGAGCCTGGGTGTAAGCAATGTATAATGCAGCTGACCTATAGCACATCTTCGGGAACACCATTTAACCTTCCGTGTACATCAAGTCACCAGAATATATAAACAGCTTGCATTAACCAGGGAAAATTGGACGAACGAGTCATTATCAAAAGTGTGGGGGTGAGGGTTGACTAGACTAATAAGTAATGTGCACCTCTATACAACCTACGGTTCACCATCGGGACAGTGCATGTAGAAGCACCTATTATTTAATGTAAAATGATGTCCATCTCGTGTCCACTTCGGGTTACAACGTGTGATACATGATGGGATGAGGCTATTGTACACGTTCAGAGAGGCCAAAGTAGCAGAACGGGAAGCCTAAGCTCAAGACCTGTCAAAACCCAAAAACCAACTGTTTCTGGTCAATGTTGCTACTGTGCCTGATACATGCTGACTTTAATAACACCACCTAAGAACAGAAAATTGTCAAGTGTCTAGCCTATTCCAGTCTGCTACAGTACATTACTTGCAGTGCTTTGCCGTCACTTGAGTAATCTGCCGCCGTCTTGCCCATTTGCGGGAGGCGGTGGCGTATAACGCCATTGATGACTAAGAAATTTCCCGATTGACCCGTTTCATCGATGGAGATCTCCTTCATTTTTCCCACACAAAACAAACTAACAACCTCTGGATATTTGTCTCCTGATGATGGAGCTATCGAGTATGAATCTTTCCATGAGATGAGTCGCTCATGTGCAACTGTTCCTTCAGTAGGTCGTCACGCGTATAGCGCACTCACTACCTACGCAAGCCGTCTCATCGCAACAACGGTCCACAGCTATACGCGCTGGATGAACCAGTCAAACCCCACCATGGCGACTGGCCAGCGGCTATTGTAACTGCTTCAACCAACCACCGTACCCAGCGACAAAAGGTGAGCAGGTATCATCAGAGCTTCCAATATCGCTGGCTGCGACTGTTGTCGAATGAAATCCATTTCCTCTACTCAAGCGCGTTAATGATTCCATTAGTCCATGATTCTCCTGGTCTAGCGTCGAGGTCACGACCTTTGCTTTGTCTCTGGCTGTTGACCTTCACGCCATGAATCTTTTATTTTATATCTTTCTTTTCTAGCAAGGCTCCAACTGTGTTGTACTGTGATTCTATTGTCGTTTTCTTCAATTCACTCTAGTTTTGGTTCACTGTCACTACCTTGGTGCTATTACTCTTCGTTTGTGGATATTGCCGAACTATTGTTGACCAAGTCCTATTGTCGACCAAATCCTATTGTCCAAACTTCGGGGTTCACCCGCCCGAAATAGTACACGTCTTTGTTTGTTGACAATAGCCATGTTTCTTTGTGTTCTATATTCGACTCAGGACTAGATTTCAAGCCCTCCTTTCCCCATCAGGAACAGTCCTACTTGCCGTGTACAACATTCAAACAAGCACAATCATATATACGAAGCATATAAACGCGAAAAATTACCAACATACTTTCGTCTCTGTTTGAACTTGAAATTCTTACGCCAAGGAGGTTCTGGCTAAATCTTACATATCGCATCTACGACTGCATATTCCCAGTATGTCTTCATCTGCCGCAAGTAGCCAGCCCGCTGCAAGAAGCAAAGGTACTTCCCGGTCAGATGCCTCGAACAATCCTTTCAATATTGTCGATGAGGTCGAAGAATCGGATGAAGAATGGTGGGAGGACGACGACGAAGCTCCCATCAACCCTCTAAAGCGTTCTTCCACACGCTCAACACAATTGTCACGATCTGGGGAGAGCGCGAGCTCGGTACAGCCTACCAAAACTTTGACGAGATCGAATACTCGAAAGATAGAGAAGAAATATTCCGTGTACAAGCCTACTCGACATAAATCGAAAGGAAGGCAGAGGAAGCAGAACGCGTTAGCAGGAATCAAAGTGGTCACGAATTTCTCCAAGGATCCGTTTAAAAATGGAACTGAACAACAAGCTATACAACCTCAAAAACCTAAGCCTGTGCCACAAGCGGGTCGCTTCGTCGACCTTGCCGCTCTCCAAGCGTTGGATCCAGCATCAACGGAAGGGTTAGGGGGTTTTTGGAAATCAAGAAAGAATAGGCAATTAAAGAGGGATATAAATACAACGGGCGATACTCCTGGAACTCATTACCAACAAGGAGATGTCGGGGCAGATAAAGCGGAAGTCAACCTGGTGAATGGAAACCTTGGAGAACCACCATCCAGGCCACCAGAGCTCGATTTATCGCCAAGCGATCGTCCAATCGTCATTGGGATCTCTGTGCCTTCGGCTAGATTGACGGAGCATTCCATTAGCCCACAAACTGCAGTGTCCAACAGCTCCAGAGTACCAAGATATAATGAAAATCGCAACCCAGAGACACCCACCATCATCATTACGCCCGCCCACGCAGGGTCTATATGGTCGGCGTTAGATGACAATACTCCAATTATCCCAAAACCTAGACCAGCATCAAGTCTTTACTCAATCTCTACTCAAAATGCCATGGGAATATATACCCCAGACAATGCTCCACCTATGCCTCAAGTGCCAATATCTGTTCTTGAGAGTGAAAGGCAGAGAATTGCAGCTCAGAGGAGTTATTTCTCGCCTGATACTGAAGATGGGACTTCATGGGAGGATGATGATCCTACAGAACGGAATGTCAAATCAAGATCACGATCGTTTTCAGCTGGAACTGTATTTGAGGAGGATGACAGTCCTCTGGCTACTCGATCAGCACGTGCTCTCTCATTATCCGCGGGCTCTGGAAATGACGAGCGTGGGAGTGTGAACACAATCGCCACACGGCACCGTTCAAGAGGCTGGTGGAATTACATTACTACTCCATTTTTGACTCGATCTAATACAGTGGCTTCGAGAGGCGTCTTTGAAGATCAACAGCCACCTGCCCTCCCTGATTTATCTACCGCCGTAGCCGCTGCAAAGGCGCAGGAGGCCGATCGTGATACTAAGGCCTGGGAAAAGCAGTTTTCTCCGCTCACACCAGCAACAAGCACTACAATAAATTCGGATGCATGGTGGGAAATTTCTGCCCAAGAAGATCAATCGAAGCATCATAAATTCTCTGCACAGTTACCTGATATACAGGAAACTAGGCATAAAGCTCAAACCTCTAGTGGTACTATTCCCCTGGTATTATCAGAAACTGCTGAGCCAGGAGGTCAAACAACCCTTAACCTTTCTTCACGAGTTTCTAGCCAATGGCTTGATCGTAGCGTCTCGGGTGCTTCTGTTGGAGGATCACGGTTTCGGGGAGAATCTGTACCTTTAGATTCACCGAGTTCACGATCAGGACAAAGAACTGATGTTCCCCTGCAATCTCCAGTTGATTCTCCCAGTATGGCTCAGCCAACTCAAAGGCCAATGCAGGCAAGTATTCCTCCTCCTGCACCAGTCCATATTCTGGCATCACCTCCTCCTCCCTATTCGCCCGCTCAAACAGCCATTCCCCTCTATCAAGTTGTGTTACCCCCGGTCCAACTTCGAGTTACTCAGCCGCTTCAATATCCATCATCGCCTGGCCCTATTTCGCCTGGCCTGCAACGGGCCATGACTTCTGGAGGGGGAATCCCCATGTCTGAAGTGCCTTTGACTCCTGCGTCTCCGGGACTAAGTAGCCACAATCCGCAATATGATGATTTTCGTGGAAGAGACCCATCGATTTTCTTTGACCCACCACCAACTCAACCCCTTTCGAAGAAAGCCCAAAAGGCCGAGGCTAAGAGAAGGCGGCATGAGAAGGAAGATGCTGTAGCACATAAAGTAGGTGGATTGTGGCGAGGACGAACATGTATTCCGAAGAGGGGTTGTTATGGTCGCAGCGGTGCAGAGGGTCGGAAGAGGCGTCGCTGGTACCTAGGGTTGACCTTTACTTTTCTCACAATAATGATTGTTGCCGTTGTTCTCGCGACTACATTACATAGGAAGCCGAACGAGTTCGTCGGCCCTTCCCAGTGGCTGAATCTTACTGGATTCCCGCCAATCTTCACTGGCCTCTCAACCGTGGCAGCCCCAGTCAACATCAAGACTAATACAGGCTGCATCCTTCCAGCAACTGTCTGGAGCTGTGACCTACCCAAGGAGCTTCATGGGACTGTAGCGCCAAATCCTTCTAACCAGCCGAACTTTGTGCTCCAGATACAATGGGACAATAGCAGTGCAACAAATGCTACATTTGCTGACATCATTGGGAATCCCAATCTGCGTCGCCGCGCTGGGAATGCCGTGTCTGCGGGACAACTCGTCCGGCATATGTTAATCAGAGCTAGGCAGATTGTCACATTTGCTCCAAATCCCGCCCCACCACTCGAAGCAGAAGGAATCTTTCTTGGCAATACGACCGATGGAATTGTGTCAGCCAACAAGAATGGAGAGCCAACTCCTTTCTATATTTCTTTGCTTTCGCCAACTAACTCTGGGCTAACCAAAAGATATCTTTTGGAGCGACAAACAAACCTATTTCCAAACGTCTCTAAAGCCATTCCCAAGCCGAGCACGGATAGCGACGGTACAGCTGCAGCAGCAAACCTCGTACCGTTTCCCTTGCAACAGCCTATTAGACTCTATGATCGTGGGCTACCTACAGAGCATTATGGTTTCTACACCTTCTTCGACCGTTCCATCTTTTTGAAATCTGTAACTCGACTAGACCAGCCTAACAGTAGTCCCGTCCCTGATGACGAGAACGGTGGCTCGACCAAATCAGAGGCGCAGTTCCGAGTAACGTGGGCAGAAACGAGGTTTTTGGTACAGATGTGGACTAGGATGAACTCAACAGCAAAGCTGAATAATGGCACGGTATCTTCTGCAGGAAATTTCACCCAGCCAGGCACATTCCCGTACCCAATTACGCTCACAATCGATCGCCATGGCGGCGACCCGACTAGAAAGATGCTGTATCGGTATGAGATAGACGATAGACAACAACCTCTGTTGACTCCCGACAGTCCGATCATCATGGGCGAGGACAGAGACTTTGGAGGAACGATTATTAATCCTGCAGCAAAAGTTTTCAGTAATGAATCTGATCCATCTTTGGGTGGGTTTGATGGGGGGACGAGCGGGTGCAGTTGTCAGTGGAGCAACTTTCAGAAGGTGATAAGATGAATATGGAAGGAAATGAGGAAACGAAAGAGTGAGTTATTGGAGACTGAAGATTATTTGACAGCATTTGCATTAGCATACATTGCGCGGCGCGTTTATCATAGGTGCATTGGGCGGAATAAAAGAAAATACTTAGGCACAGTCTTCCCAAGGAAAAATTAGAAATAGTACAAATAATAGTAAATATTATACAGTTCGGATTTGTAAAAGGCTTCTATCATCTTCCCTATGGATTCGGTTATGTTTTGCCAAAGTTGGCGGCTTGCAAGAGTTCTACAGAAAGCATGGGCGTTGAGGACGTAAGTGTAATACTGCTTTGTTGATATGGCGTTTTGTGTTTCAACAGTGATGCAGGAGTGCGAAAAGTGGTGGCGACGATGAGAGAAGAGCGCTGGAAGATGCCTTGGATGGAGGCAAAAGCGTTGAGGAAGAATGGCCGCTACCCTTGACATAAATTTGCCCGTATTATACAAGACCTTTAACATGAAAGAACAGAATGTAAAACTTTAGGGAATACAATCCCCATCTACCCTGAGACCTGTGGCAGTAAAAAAGGGGAACCTCGCTTCTAAGAGCCTTGACCATGCTTAGCGCGCGGATCTACCCGCCGTTGTCCTAGCACCTCAAAGACCTCTCGGAAACAACATGTTTCTTGCCTCCACGCTGCTCTCCTTGCCTATATCGTTACGCTGGAAGCCATCTTTGCTTTTACAAACCTCACCATCATATCTACCTGGCCTTACCCTTCCGATCTTCGGCTTCTACACATCTTACGAGAAGGTGCGCAGTCAGCATAGAGTCAGCCTCGACTCATTTACTTGTGTCAACATGCCATCCATTGCACAGACAGCGCTTCCGCCGATAAGTAGCAAGAAGCGGAGGAGAGACGATGAGGCCCAGATGAAGATCTCTAGGTATGCTTCCCCTCATATTAGTTGCAGGTTCGAAGGCAGCGCAGGATTGATGATGCAATAGCCCTCGCCTATCTTACCACGCTCTGCTACAAAACGCGGATACCCTGATGGACAAGGAGAACCAGGTCCGCCCCATGCATCCCAAACCACTGAAGCGTCAGCGGTTTGAGAGCACGCAATCCCACGACCTCTGCCGGCCTAGGGAAATATCTGATCGGCCGGAGGAGAGAGGAGTAGCTAAGATCGATCTCAGACCATGCCATATCTGCCGTAGGAAACCTTCGGACAAGCAGCAGCTGGCGGATTATGCGAATTGTGAGGGGTGTGGCGAGAGGACGTGCTTTATCTGCATACGGCAGTGTGAGGGTTTTGACCACGAGAGGGGCGATACGGTGGATGTTGAAGGGGATTACGATATTTTGGCATCTTCGTTTTGTAGGGGTGAGGGGGGCATGGGTGGTGCGGATGGAGATGGGCAGAAGGATCAGGATATGAAGAGTGATGGAGGAAGAGTATGGGAGAAGGGACGGATGACGGAGCATAGAAGGACGGTTTGCCGGCAGTGCTCTGTGGAGTTGGGCGTAGATGGGGATGTTAGATGTCTGGGATGTTTCAGAGCGGAGGCGGCAACTTGAGGCTTTGGAGATGTCTCGACAGTTTTCTTCGATTCTGGCTCCATGCCATGGGGTGGACTCTATTGCTGGCCTGATACCCCGACCATTGATCCTAAGGGTATTAGTGACCGATAAGAGCATAATGTACTTCATTATTAATTAATGAAGCAAGCCATGTCAACTTGCTTAGAATAACCAAGCGCTGTTGTCCTTGATTCTTCTGTGACCATCGTTTTATCTTGGTGATGTGCCTACTTCACTTGGTATGTTGAATAATAGCTTAATCATCATGTTGCAGTGAACGTGTAAAAGCTTATGCTCGTGCCCAATATATTTAAATTTTTGCTTAACTATAATACACATCTTGTTACAAACCCGATCTGCTGTTGTAGCTCGCCGTCTATGATATCCCCCGCTTTAGCATATATATAACGAAAAGTTTCAAATACCTTTTATGCAACCCCTGAACGCCTCTAATGCACATTATAGATTATCAGTATACACAGGACTCATTTCCATGTGTCCAGTCGTTTTGAAACATTGAAAAGTAGGCAGACTTAGCCGTTCTACTCTCGTGACTTCGTCTTATGTTCCCAACCCATAGGAACATTCAAATCTGATAGATCTGACTTTCTGGTCCGCTGATTATTGCTTCTGGTCGACGGATATGTATAGCAATCATTTTCCCTGCTCCACAACAATGGCGACTACCACACAGATATCGTCCACCTTGCCACCTCTCCAATGCTCATTCGGATAGTATCTTTGTACTTCCTTGGCAAATGGCCCATCCAATTTTGTATTCATACTCGCTGCCTTAGCTTCGCTGGTGATTCCCACTGCTAAGAAGTTCTGTAGGCTTGGAATCTCTTCCACACCACTCTTTCCATCATCAGTGTCAGTCAATTGTCGAAGCCTTGGTGAGACTTGGATGCCTTCTTCTGTATGTTCCCAGGCTCTGGCACCAATCATTAGCCGTGAGACAATCCTCAAGATGTCTTGGCTTGAAAGGTTGTCCCAGCACCCATCGCTCGCCACAACTAACACATCTCCATGTCGTAGTGTGTGCTGCGATACATGAGCGTCTTTCGGTAGATCATGCAGCTGCGTTCCTCCAAAAGCTGCTGCTTGGGCCAGAACCTTCTCAGGAACAATCGAAAGTTGATATGGCGTGTTGAAGGCATGCGTCTGCGGTTCCGAATAGTTGTGTATAGCATTCAGCCTCAACTGCACAAAGCCGGAATCTCCCAAGTTCGCAATCTCAAGCGACCCATTTTCTTTTGCAATTGCGACACAAGCTGTGCTGCCTCCGGCTGGCACCGAAGGATCTCTGCATATATCTTCATATCCTTTTTGCATTAGACTTCTTGCAGTATATGGTGCTTTCTTTTGGTCTGGTTTGTATATATAAGCGGCGTGTGCCATGTAATCGCAGATTCCGTGCGCAAAATCTGCTGGATCAACTCCGGAATCTGCCCAGCCTCCTACTCCGTCAGCCACACCAAATGCAACATCCTGGCTCTCTCCCATTCGACTGACGAAAAATGCATCTTGTCCACTGTTCGGGCGGGTTCTCTTGTCCTTCCTGCGCGCATAAATGTGATTATATGGGTTGAAACTAAATACGTTTTTATCGGGATTATAGCGCGTATCTTTCGCGTTAAATGATGCAGCTATACCATAGCTGAACTTCGGAGTCGAAAATGATGCTGCTGATGTATGAAATTTTCGTGGTTTAGAGAGCGCTAAAAATGGAGAGAGTTGTGAGATAGGTCTGCGCGGAACAGCGCAAATGTTTAGCGGAACCTGCTGGTGTGACAATGAGATTGTGAATCCTCTGCTACCCCCTGCCTTGACTAGATTGTGTAGAAGAATAGGGTTGCGGGCCACCACAGCAAGACTAGGCAAATGCGAAGCCATTCTCTCCAGTCCCAGGGTCACAGGAAGAGGGACCGCTTCCTAGAGCCCTTGCTTTGGATAAGATGATTCTATAAAGCCAGCAGACGCATTGCGGATAAAGTGTTGGTCTAAGGTGCAGCAGTTGATGTGTTTGACAAAATATAGGGATGTGGCAAGACACTTTCCGGGGTCTCTGTTAAATTTAGAGAATTCCGTCCCATCTCTTTGGAACAGATCGTCATTTGGACCCACATGCAGTACAAGCGAGATCTCAGCCTCGTTCAGTCGCATTCACAATCACCTTAAACTGCATACTCCCTCAGCCTCATTATCCTCGAGCTTTGGGTAGGTCCTTGCAGAGTCCCAAAGGTGTTTTCTATCTGATGTTAAATAATAGGCAATGGCAAAGACATTAGAGAAGGAGACTGTCGCTGCCATTGAGCAAGCAATACTGACCGCTCAAAAGACTGGACGTCAACCAGATCTTCATGGTATTGCTGCAATTTTTGCTACGACGTATCATTCTGTGTGCTACATCAAGCGAAGAATAGAGAGGCTGCAACGTACAGGGGTAGATGATAGGAAAAAACCCGGACGAAAGCCAATGCCAGAGCGAGAGCAAATTGCATTTGCGATTCTCGATCTGCTTACTCGCAGACCGGACTTGGATCAAGCTGCAGTATCAGACTTTGTATTTGACAAGTTTGGAAAAAGGATTAGTCAAACCTCGATATCAAGGATATACAAGAATCATGGAATTCCACATAAGATCTCAAACAAGCTATACAAAAGGTCCAAGCTCTTTACTACCCATCCAAATGGCCAGATCATGACTATCGACAACTCGAGAGAACTTGCTGCAAGTGCTTTGTCCTCTCTACCTACGAAGTTTGTTGTGTCGCTTCCAAAGCCTCCTTCACAAGCAAGTCTAGCTCAGACTTACAAAAGCCCATATGCACCAGTCCTGCCGACGAACATGGTGTTTAACGGTGTACCACCCAATTCACCTTCAGCAAACGTAGCATTTGATAGTAAGTGTTTTAGGATAATTTATTGAACTGGACACTAATCCCATAGATCATCCGGCAACGGAAGCATCGATCGAAGGATTTTATGGTCAACCACCAACACAAAGAGTCAACGGCTATGCGTATAGTAGCCCATACATATAACGTCTGGTAGGAGTAGAAACTTTTTGAGAACTTAGCAAGGGGCGTTTGGAGCATTGCGATGGGAAATCGGTGATGAAGAATTTAATAAGTAATTACACATTTTTTCATGTCAAATATGATTGGCCAAAAAGGCCTGATATGGCGGAACTTGCTACCAAATGCATTAATACCCATGGATTTGCTCTTTCCCCTCCTCCTTCTTTATTGGTTTGATTGTTTGCATTACCAACATGGAGAACTACTGCCTTTCATGCCGCCTGTTAAAGGACAATTGACCAATGCATTAAGGTCTAACGCTCTGATGCAATACCTCAAGGGATTTCTAGGCTATTGATACTGTCACGATGAGATATTATTCCCATATATCAATCACTGGCCTTTTACGATAGAGACTGTAATAGAAGTCTGTTGATCAAGTTCGAAGTACGTCCGATTGTTATGCGTCTGAGGAAAGTCTCAATGTCATAGATATTGAACGTAACAGCTTGAATTACACAATCACAAAGCTGTTGTAACTAAGCAATATATGCTCTTGTCTAAAGAAAATGTATTCAGCAGAATTGAACATGCATGATTGGACTAATTTAAATGGCCAGCTAGGAGGGGTTCGGCCATCAGAGACTAAAGAGTGAATTGATATATACTGGTATTCTTATTCGGGAATATATGAGTTGTATATATAATAGTACAGGTTTAAGGCTAACCCTGAGCGCTCTTGTCCTACAAAGCGCATTTTCCAACACCGTTGGAAACTGCTCTTCCAAACTACCTAGAGCAGCTGTCTTTTTAATTTTTGAATTGCCTGCATGTGGCAGTGTACATAGAATATTTCTCAACACTCTACGAACGCCTCTAGCCTGGCATCTATTCCCGTTGATCGCACCCCAGGACAAATAATAAGTAGACTGCCGCTCACGGGTGCAAGATATTCAGGTACACTGACTTCCACTGATTGCAACGATCTTTTTGAGTAGGCCGGTTCAACCACAAAATATGCAATTTCTCACAATACACGGGTCATTGATACCAGCTTGCTTGCCTTCGAGTTGCTATTAAGAAACAACTCAGGCTGCGGCGAACAGATTGCCTGGATTTATATCGTAGGTGCAGCTTCATAATCTGGCAAATGGCTTCCACTCAAGCACTTGGTGTTCAACATGCTCACTTTTCATCACTGTTTATGGTCTCGTTGATCATCTTCTCCTCCCATTCCCCTAGGCTCTCTTGGATATTGACCCAGTATCGTAGCCGGACTGCTTCCGCTTGTGCCGTCACTAGGTCCTCTCGGGCAAAAGCGTCATCTAATATGTTCTCGCTCACAGAGATTCTTTGCTCATTCTCGGCTCTGGTATCCTGAATCTCTTTCTCGTCCCGTGAATTTTCTATCCCTTCTCTGATATCCATAACCTCCATTAAAAATTCTGGATCATCCACCTTGGCCGTCTCATCTTCAGAAACATCCATGCCCCTTAGACTAAGCAGATATTGTGCTCTTAATAGAGGGTTCTGTAAAGTTTTGTATGCTTCATTTATCCTCGCGGAAGTGGCCTCTGCACGAGTCTTCAATGATGAAGGATGCCGGTCTGGATGTGCCACCGCCTGTAACTGAAGAAACTCCTTGCGCAGTTTCCGTAGATCGATCAAGAATCGCCCTGTAGGTGGTGGCCCTTTGGAGAGTGTCTCGGGGAAGAATTCGTAGTGGGTTTTAGGAAGTGAGGATGACTTGAAATCTTCGTTGCTGCTCGATGTAGCTGTGGAAGCCCAGCGCCGGTCTCTAATGCTTATGAATATGAGCTTCGGTTCTTGAGAAGTGCTGCATCTTCGGCAGATAAACAGGAAAGGGCTTGGAGAAGATGATGCAGGTCTTGTTGCAAAGCTTCGATGGGTACTTGCTTCGGAGACTCGTGAAATGACGCGGCGAGTTCGAAGTGAGGTCGTTAGGCGCATATCGAATCACAGTGTGTTTTAGACGATATTTAGTAAGTCGCGTTAAGATCCTGACTGATTTCTTTATAACGGACCTGATTTTTCTCAAAGGTGGTCGCAAATATCTAGGCAGTTTGCAGAACTCAGGAAAATTGTGCCTAGAAATGACGTTGATGCCGATGCCGAGCCGAAAACTCCAAGCGACATCGCGATCCTGTTGATTGTTCTCTGTAACCAACGAAACGCGCCTCACTCCTTTATCCTGCATTTTAATGAGTTTGCTGCTTCGATGCTCTTGCTCTTATGGACTATTTTGTTTTAGTTCTTGCTTTGTGATTATCGTGTAATGAATATCCTTTACTGAATGGCCAAATTGTATTCAGCTGCTGTGTAATTATTTTCTCACTATATAACTGTAACTATGCTGTGTATATTCAAGTTTGAAGTTCGGTGTGTTTTGGCATCTGTTAAACTCATTTGGGTATATACTTCACTTATTTTCTTCTCCTTTATCTTTTCACAGACTGAAATTTTCGGATCATGTTTAGACAGATCGTTGGTGATATTAGTATTGTTGCTTTCCAGACTTTGAGATTCACAGGATTCATTCAAATATAGACAGGTAATATATTTGCAAGAACTAGTACGAAATTATCAGGTTGGTGGACAATCACCATGGAATCTTCTCCTGCAGCCAGGCTCAGCGAATTTAGCAAACAGGCCACACTTTGGTGTCTACGAAGGCCAACTTTCGACCAGCTTCAAAGTTTTAGATATCCGGAATTGCCACTCGGCCAAAAAAGGATGCGCTTGCTACGAATCAATAGACGAATACCGTTTATGGATTTAGATATGGAGCTCTTGAAATATAATTTTGAGTGCGAACTCCTTTACGAAGCGAGATCTTATGTATGGGGAACAGAGGTCCAAAAAATGATACCAGTGAATTTTAATCGAAATGCAGTTCTATGTTCCTAAGAATGTGTATAACATCCTAAGGCGAAGGAGTTCTATGTTGCGCTCACGGCTCATTTGGATTGACTCTATATGCATTGACAAGAAGAACTACGACGAAAAGCTGAGCAAGTGCGCATGATGAGAGATATTTATGCGAAATCTACCATTGTTTTTGTATACCTGGGAGAGTCTCCTGATGCCTGGCACGCCGTTTCCTTACTTAGCCAGCTGATTCTTATGAAAAGCCTTCTAAGCGATCAATTATTTGAAAATCAGATTCTTGGAATGACCTCAGAGTTCATCATAGACGAGCAGCTGAGACACCGCATTAGAGCGCTACTCAAATTGCTTCACAATCCTTGGTTTGACCGCATTTGGGTATTCCAAGAAGTGGCAGTTGCCCGCAATGTCAGTGTCCTATATGGCAACCAAAAAATCCAATGGGATTACTTTACCAAGCTTGTCGATGTTGTGATTTCCGAAGAGGCAGTGCACATCTCATCTCTGTTTCAGACAATAGACATAAGTCAGTGACCATTCCCTTCTGGACCAACGCAAGGTGCTTTAATGAATGGCTATCGGAATCTTCTACGAAAAGGTCGCCAAGTTCCTCTCTATGAAATGCTACGCAAGTTGTATGCATTCCGGGCTACAGTTCCGAAAGATAAAATATTCGCAGTCTTGAGTCTCACGGAGAGTGCGGATGAATTGAACATAATCGGCTACGAATGCCCTACAGGTACTGTATTATTTACCGTAGCAGACCATTTCCGACAAAAGGGGCATTTGCTAGAGGTTCTTCATCTGGTCAGAGCAGGATGGGATCGATCCGAAACGAGCATAACTTCGTAGGCTGCGGAATAGACCACCAGCCGAGCACCAACAACTATTGCACATTACTTCAACGAAGGACAATATCGATATCGAGCATAATCAAATAGAGAGCCACAAATCATTATGGGAAGGTCTAATCGTCACATCTCATTAAGAGGGCAATTTCTAGATCATGTAGTGGAATTAGGTTCCATGATAGAGCTCCCAAATATGACAGTTGGTATGCATAGCGCGTTAAGTATTCCTTAAGACCTTGAGCCAATCTTTAGGTGGGTCGAGGACGCTCAAGCACTTGCTCGAAAACACGTACCTGATCCGTACCATAATCAACAGACGATCTCTGAAGCATATTGGCGGACGCTTATTGGAGATCGAAATTTAGGAAGGCGACCGGCCCCAGCCAGTTATGGAAAACACTTCGAAGAGTTTCAAGAACCACTTCGAGCTTTGGGAGACCCCAACGAAGAAGCCTATAATGTCCAGAGATATCCAGAGCTCACTCAGAAGGTTGCAGAGCAATTTTCCACCATGGAGAGCATGCAGCGATTTTTGGGAGACATAAGCACTGTCGCTAGCTTATGTGGTCAACCTTCTTATACGCGTCGTTTGGGTGTAACCAGAAGGGGCTACCTCGTAGTGGTTCCCAAATTAACAGAGAAGAACGATATCATTTCCATTATATTTGGTGCTAAAACTCCTTTTGCCATACGACCCTTGTTATATCAGAATGATGGGGAACCAAAGTGCTATTAACTAGTGGGGGAATGCAACGTCCATGGTATGATGGATAGCGAGGCTCTGGAACTTGACTATGAGTCTAAAGACTATGAAATTACATGATGTGTGTGATGATACAGGGAGCTTCCCCAACTCATTGGAAACATATCGGATACGCATAGGTTATATGTCACAGAGTTCGTAAGCTTCAATACTCCTGTAAATACGCTCTTGGTCCTGGTAACTTGGCCCACTTAGCTTACGGTACTTGCTTTTTCATATACGAATAGAGTACTTGGTAACTTGAGGTATTTGATTGGATGTACGTTTTGTCAGGTATTAGCCATTGGTCTCGATGATTCCCGAGTCTCACCGGGCAATATTTCTCTCCCCAATTTTGTCTCAGTCGTATTTATTGAGATATGAGAAGTTCCAGCCTGCATGATATTTTAAATTTTATGACATAGCATACCCTCGGTGCTTTTTCTAGTGTGATGTGAGAACCACTTCGGAAGTCAAGGCATGGATTGAGGTCACGAAAAAACCTGCCGAAAGGGTCAAGATTTATATTGTCCAGCGCGCAGTTTTGCAGGTACAGGGCGATTGCCAGAACGCTGACCCAGATATGAAACTTCCTAATGCTCAACATTCACAACGTAAGTCATCCATATCTACAGCATTGGACAGGATAATTCTGACGCAGAGTGGCAATTTCCGGGTAATCCTGTACTCACAACTAGATGGATGAGGTTTGCGAAACTCTTAATCATGACTAGAACTCTAACACAAATCGTGGCTGTACTTAACAATGGTGTGATGTTGCCAACCCCTGAAACACAGGCTAAAATCCACGGTCATTCGGTGCATTTGTACGTTGACAACAATATGAGAAATCTTTGATCTGTGGCCTTGTGGGGATTCGAGGACTAGTTTCGCTCGGTGCCTGATAACAGTGGACAGAACAATTGCCGGCCCGTTAGCCGAAGTATACCCGCACCCGGTCTCTCATCGGCTTCTGTAGTACCCGAAGAACACCTAGAATGAGTCGGAAAAAGATCACTTTGAGTCTAAAATCACTCATCATGAGATAAAGAGCATTCGATATAATTACTTGACGCCTGGAATGTTGGCACGGCGCTCCGTACGCGGAGATGACAACTTTATCATGAAATCGTGAGTCGCCAGGAAGTTATGAGTCACGGGCAACGAAAGTCATGTGGCGACAATCACGAATATCACGATTCTGGGTTTCAACACGCCTTACTAGTAGGCGGATAACCCTAACCTCCGAATTCGCTCGCACACCACACTAATGTAGTGACTCACTGAATTAAGTATATAACACCAGGTTTGTCGAGTCCTCTCCTACGAGACTACACACTTCACAATTCTTGTACCACCATTACATCTATACTCCCATGCTTCATTGCGAAAAAACTCTAACTTTACGCATCGCCAAAATGATAAAACCAAACAGCTGGCAAAGCCATCAACGGCCTACTTGGGATGTGTACTCGGATTGTAGCACGTCATCAGACTCGAGTAGTCAGCCGACGATGGAAGAAATCAAAATCGAACCTCGAGACGACCAGCCATGTGACATAATGTATATGTCTGAGCCGGAAGATGGTTTTGAGGAAAATCATACGGTCCCAGGCTTGGGAAGCGGATTGCTGAATTGGCCACAAGAGAACTTTCAGGGCTGGCCAGAGAACGACAAATCGATGTGTTCACTAGTCAGAGATCTTAGCAGAAAAACCCATGACTTGATTACGTATCAAGCCGACATTGTCGATATATCTCGTGACTACTTGTCGCTCACAGGGGAACTTCGTCGTGTGAGGAAGGAATTGAAGGCCGCGATGCTATTGAGGGATGCAGCGCTCATGCAAGTGACAGCTGCGAATGGAAGAATCGAAAAACGAAGATCCGCCCGCGCTCAGAGAAGGCTTCGGAGGAGCAATCTGAGGGTTTAACATGCTCTCCCAATATAAGTCACATCGAATTCAGCAGTACTCTCCGCCCTCGTTTGTCCGCTTGTTGCCTGGTCTCTTTTACGGATTTCGAGATTACCTGCCGGAATCCCAAGTTTGAAATAGCTTAAGACAATGTATATATTAGCCTCAAATATGGACGTTATCGGAGTTTAAGGAATACCCAAGGCATGTAGGCATCAAGATGGGATATAATTTGTTGTTCCACACATTTTTACACATGGTTACACCTGGAGTTTTCCAGTTACTGTACCAAATACGGGAAACTATATTCAAAGTTATCTCAAGGGAAGTGTTGTGTTCAATGGCCAAATGTATACTACCGACCAGTTCTCTTAGAAAACTATAGCCACCAAATACTCTTCAATCTCCGAGCTGATTGATTCCGTGAGTTAATTGCGGATATCAGGTCACCTTTATGAAAATCCCCGTCGAGTGATCTACAATCTCACCAAAATGGTATTTACCTGATTAAGCTGACCAGAGCATAATGAACCTATAATTATTCCAAGTATTAAATAACAGCCCTCTTCCCCAAATTGTGCTTTCTAGTTTGCAATATAATGCTGACCTCTGGCTCAAAGGTGAGGAGAAAGCTGTTCTATCCTTTGCTTTAAACTTATAAAGGAGACTTTGTAGCTTGTAATCGTTGTTCAGAATGCAAATTTATGATGACTTCCATGCTGCCGCTTCTTCATTTTTGTGCTTTCTTTCCTTTTTTCCCTTGTTCTTAGTTCTGTGAGTATTTTGTTTGCTTTTAACTTGGCACCGAAAGATAGTAACCTCATAGTGAAGTAAACTTCTGGCAGGTCATTTTTTGAACCTTAGATCTGTCGCCGGTGAGTATAATGACAGAGGATCCCCTTTTTTACTTACAAGAATGTTTGTCATACCCCTTTAAAAATCTATCCGTCAGAATTCGTAGCCAAGGTGGTTAAGCAGGTCATCAATTGCGCCAATTCAGGTCCCTTATGCAGCGTGGTTCACCTCAGAATTGCACACCCAAAGCTCAGATTAAAGCAACAATAGTTCAGGTCCAAAGACGGAAATAGGAGATTGTCATGAGAAGATCCCAATATGAGATTACTTTTATGGTAATGGATCATGGTCAGCAGCACTAAGGCTGCAAGTAGCCTGTCTATGCACAAACTCCTAAGAGCCCAAAATTGAGGAATTGCCGATATTCGGTTGGCATATTTTGCGCCTCATTAGGAAAACATTGGCCAGATACTCAACAAATCATTACTCAGCAGACTTCCATCCTTTGCTTTCAATTAGCTCCCGGTGAGGAACGGAAAGTTAGTATGCATGTGACTCTATAGTTGAGATTTGTCTGGGTTTGCACAATATTATAGGTTACGCGACTGACTCAGGTGACATGAGCCAGCTTAAAATTTTGCTTACAATAACAATCTGAAGGTTAAAAAGGCGTGGCATGACAGAATTTATATTGACCAACTCATTTCTCTTTCATAGGTATCAAGAGCCAACACGAAAAGTACTTTTGCCAGATGGTAGGACGTCTTTAGTCAACAACCTGGGAACATTGCCTGGATGGACAGGTGGATGGTGTGAAACATAAGGTATTTCATAGATGCTGAGGCGAAAAGGTCACATCTTCCCTTGTGTTATGTAGAACTACCTCAGACATCACAATGCCGGGATGGACGTTGCGGTAGTGATACGCTTCGTTACCACTTGTTGACGACGGCACAGTGACAAGTGTAGAGAGAATAACAATATATTAGGACACATGAAATCCTTGTTCTTTGATTGGCCGCAATGGATCCCCTAGCCATCCTTGCCAATACTGTGCAAGAAAGCAGTCAAGGTCTACAGAAACAAAGGCAGCATTAGCAACTTTTTCTCATTCCCGTATTCATAAAAAGGTTTAAAACTTCAGAAGTCGGGTTGTAAACTGAACCTAAGGGAAGGACGTGAGCTTTGAGTACGCTATCTGTGAAAAAGTGCTTGCAGTTCCAAATTCCAAGTGAATGGTATGTGGTAAATCGAGAGTTGCAGGCACGTCAGATTGACGCAGGCATATTTTGCTTGAAGGAATCCAGTTTGCCATATCCAACCCGAGTTTGCTCTGAACAATACAAGGTAACTGTGACCATCACTATTCTCATCTGAGATGCAAGCCTCATCACCTGATTGATACTCAATGGCGGTGAAGAACTCTGATCTCCCAGCTCTGAGGTTCTAAAGAGGCTCCTCTCGGCGCTGCTTGGAGGAGGAGGGAAGCTCCATTTCGAGCTTTTCACAAACTATTGTCGCACTCCAATCATGATATTTGCCGGAACAAAACTTTCGTTGTGTGCATAGCTGGTAATACTGTTTCCAGGAATCCAGTCACAGGAATGAGAAGTATTCCAGATGACGAGCAGGCCATGCAGGTACAGTTTATAAGAAATGATGATGGGGCAGACCCGCTTAGTGGATGTTATCGTGGGGAGATGGGTAATCGGCGAGATAGGGCCAAGGATATTTTCATTGGCCCGCATTACCCCAAATGTACTGTATCTGTTTCTTTGGGATTACCCACTTGAGCCATCTCGATTCCCGGGCTTTCCGTCAAAATTTCCGACAGGTAGGATAAAGAAGCTTAAATTGACGTCGTCAAAACCAAGCCTGCATACTGCAGTTTAAGGTTCCTGACGCCAGGAACCAGCAAACCAGAGCAGTTGCCCACCTTTGTCTGTCCTGTCGGCTTCGGATCAATCAGGCTATTGTGACATGGAGTCTTGTAGCCCGAGGCCTTGAAGAAATCGCATCCTGTTGCTGTCCATGGACCACCTACGACGAAAGAGTCCCATGCTGATTGACGCCAATGCAAATGATGAACGCATGCAATAAATTAGAGGGATGCGGTCTGTCGTAAATTCTTTTTAGCTTCAAAAGGAATAAAGCAACGTGCTGCATAATGCAGTTATCTCGAAGGAGTCAGACTGCTGGTGTCGTTTGGTAATTGCAGGTGATCGATTATGAAGTTACCACCACCCTGGCTCTCGGATTCCGCCACAAGGTTAACAGCTGTAAGACCACAATGCTTCCAAATCTTTAAACACAAACATTCATCATGATGAAAAGGAAAATTGCACCAAATTCCTTGTTTGACACAGACAGCCTGGGGCTTGAAATTTGGCGTTAAAGTCATGACAGCGCACTCGCGACCTGAAGGACTGCATAAATGTGCCAGTTCCCATAGAAGTTTAGACATGTTGAATGGTGCGAGCAAATGGTCCTGGATCTTTGTTTGAGTCCTTGACCACCAGTTCCAGATTCTTCATGTAATCTAATCAGATCTACTCAAGCGGAGGTTTGTGCTTGACCTTGTCTTGGCATCTAGGCGAGCATCTCTTCCGATGTTGACGCATTAGCACGTTCTCCCAAGCGGAAGGTGCAGATTGTGAGCATTGCATTATTTGGAACAATTAAATGATACTCCGTCATGCTAAATGATATCTTGAGTAACAGAACCCAATCCAAAATACTATTGAGTGAATCAATGCATCGATTGTTGCCTGAGGCCTCCACGCTTCCTCTAGTGGCCACACCTTGCCCAAAACTGCTTAGCGGATCTCCAAAATCCTCTCTCCATCTCGACTTTGGGCATTTCAATTCCAGCTGCTCTATTGAGACTCAACAGTGCGATAACATCACCACGTGTTGAACACAGTCAGCCGGGATCTGCGTTCAGTTCTTAATATTACTGGTGGTATAGGTGCCATATTAATTATTGAGGCGAACGCTCATCGAGTGACGGTCAGAAATCTGTCGTTCGATTTCGAAATCGGCTCATTCCCAACCCCCGCCGACCCACCTCATTGTGGTCGACGACCACCAACCCTTTACTCGACATCAATCACTACAATCATCTCAGTGCGCGCATGTAAACTCATATATCATGTCAATAGCTACGACGGCCGTACCGGCCCAGGAGACGGATAGCCATCTCCACTCTCCTCCGGACTCTAACAAGGAGTCGCCTTCACACAAGCATGATGCCTCCGACTCAGAACTCTCAGATATTGAAGATCCAGAGGAGGACATTGGGGTCATCCAGCCAGAGGAATATGCTGATGAAGGTCGAGTCCCGGTCTTTAAGCCGACCATGGCGCAATTCAAGTCTTTCACCCGCTACGTGCGTCCTCTATCCTAAACTGAAGCTATGCTTAACAGAACTAACAACAAACTAGATGGAAGGAGTCAATCCTTATGGTATGAAATCTGGTATCGTGAAAGTCATTCCACCTGCCGAATGGAAGGATTCGCTCCCACGACTCGATGAGGCCATTAAAACAATAAAAGTTAAGGAACCGATCAAGCAAGATATTATGGGTACGAACGGCACATACAGACAGGCAAATATCCTGCATCAAAGGTCGTATAACCTTCCTCAATGGCGTCAATTGTGTGAGCAAAGCGAGCATCAGCCACCAGCTAAGAGAGGAGAGCGTCGGTTAAATCAGGATAAGCTATCAGTGCCTCGCCCTCCTAGCAAACCAAAAGGCACTCCTACCCCAGCTTCAGGAAGCAAGAGAAAGCCTGGCCGTCCCTTCAAGAACAAATCGAAATCCACAGAAGCCATCATGGAAGGATCTGCCACCCCCGACCGTCTACCAACACCAGTCTCGCCTTCATTAAAAGCCGAGGATGACTACGAATCCATTAAACAGGAAGTGGAGGAGGATGACATCGCATTCAAAGGTAGAATGGGTGGGAGACAGCCAAAGGCAATTTCGGTTTCGTCTCGAAGAAAGTACAATCGCCGTGAGGCTTCGACAAAGATTGACGAGGCTGCCTTCAAGGATTTCAAATATGAGCTCGGGGAAGAATTTCCTCCAGAGCGCTGCGAAGATCTGGAGCGAGCATATTGGAGGACACTTACTTATGCTCCTCCTCTGTATGGTGCTGATATGCCTGGGTCACTTTTCACCGATAGCACAACCAGCTGGAATTTAGGGAAACTAGATAATATTCTTGATGCTATGGGAAGCAAGATTCCCGGCGTTAACACAGCATATTTATATCTAGGCATGTGGAAGGCTACATTCGCGTGGCATCTAGAAGATGTTGATCTCTACAGCATCAATTATCTCCACTTTGGAGCTCCCAAGCAATGGTATAGTATCTCTCAAGGAGATGCTCGCCGATTTGAAGCGGCTATGAAGAGCATTTGGCCAACAGACGCGAAAGCTTGCGATCAGTTTCTTCGCCACAAGACTTTTCTCATCTCACCATCTCACCTCCTACAAAACTTCAATATCAAGGTGAACAAAATTGTTTGCTACCCTGGCGAGTTTGTTATCACATTCCCATATGGTTATCATTCTGGTTACAACCTGGGCTATAACTGTGCGGAAGCTGTCAACTTCGGCATGGAGTCATGGCTTGAATATGGACGCGTCGCCAAGAAATGTGATTGCGACCAAGCCCAGGACAGCGTCTGGATAGATGTCAGAGAACTTGAACGCAAACTACGAGGAGAAGAAACTGAATATGAGATCGAGACTGACGACGACGAAGAAGAAGATGATGAGGAAGATATCAACGCACCAACAGACCTTCCTACGCCACCCGACAGCAATGGGGATGTCAAAGTAAAGGCACCAAAGAAGAAGCGCAAGCGCACGGTCAAAGACAAAGGTGACCAAGTTAATCTCAAGAGAGTTCGTTTGCGCCTTAAGGCCCCAGCCAAGGAACCATGCATACTCTGCCCCAACGACATTCCTAATGAGCCCCTACTACCAACCGAAGACGGACAACAGGTGCACCGTATGTGTGCCCTCTATATTCCAGAGACCTCGATTGAATCCGGAGAAAAGGAGGTCGTTAGGGACGTCAAATACATTGCCAAGGCCCGCATGGATCTGAAGTGCAATTATTGCCGTTCCAAGAAGGGTGCTTGTTTCCAATGCTCTCAAAAGAAATGCATCAGGGCCTATCACGCTACGTGCGCCGCAGCAGCAGGTGTCTTTGTTGAGACAGGTGATATTTCAGTGTTTGGCGAAGACGGAACAGAATACAAGGACCTGGGCATCGAGTTCAGTTGTCGGTTTCACCGCACCAAACGAGACAAAGCTTTGCTTGCCAACGATCTGTCAGAGCATGAGCGCACTCGCAAGTTTGGCTTCGCTCTTGAAATTGGTGATACCTGTCAGTTGCAGTATTATAGAGCAGATATATTCGCTGGTACAGTAGTCGACAATCGCAAGAGCGAAGAGACACTTCTCGTCAGCATTCTACCCAGAGGGTGAGTTAAGATTCATGGAGTAAGATAATATGTTATAATTCATTCACTGACAACTTATAGGGAGCAAATCGAGATCGAATACAAATGGCTCCTTATCCCAAGCCCTGCAGATTACAAACTCACGCCGCCCTCAGCTAATGCCATACCTTTACCAAAATCTTTTAAGGCCAAGGAGTCACTCAACACAAGCAAGCGACAAGCTGATGATCTGCCTCGAGCGGATGATGCCTTTATCGAAGGTTGCACCTGGGCTGAATTCAATCACGAGAAAATTCCTCGCAATCCTAATCAAGTTAAGGTTGACATTACAAAAGAAAACCAGATATGGTATTATCTTGGTAAAACTTCCACGGAGGCAAGGGCTCAGTTTACCGAAGATCCAGCAAGACCGAGACATAACCCTAGGGGTCACTTCTTGGACACAATTCCAAAGCCAGTAGTTACTGCTCCACGCCAATCGTATGCAGCAAGCTATCCATCCAACATCAATCAGAACGCACTGAACGCTTCGAGAGGTAGTCGGCCATCACAGCCATCCATGGCGAACAAGAAGGATGAGAAGCCATATGTATATAAACCTCGCATTCCCCAAAGCGGCGACACATATCGCGTTGATCCACAAGCTTACCGTATCCAGCAAAACTTCTTGCAGGCCTCAGCTCCAAACACAGCGACAAGTTTACCCTTTGGTACAGATCCGAGATATGGTCGGCCAAATGCTACCGGCCAGACTGCGGGTCATACACCTCCTGCTTCAGGCACTCGACCGTCTCCAACTACTGCATATTCGAATTATCCAAACTATTCGATCCCTTCGGCCACACCTCAAGCGCCGAGGCCTCAGCAGCAGCAGTCTACGCAGCCAGTGCAACCGTCCACAGCAGATTTGCAACGAGCTCAACACCAGCCATCACAGTCCAGCAATCTATCTCTTAGAGCACCGCTTGCTCCTCCTGCACCATATCGACCAAATCAAGCGCCTCCAACTGCACAGGCTCCTCGGCAAAATCCATTTAAGGCGACAACCAGAGTAAATCCGTTCGCAAAATATGCATATTTACAAAAAGAGCACAATAGATCGCCTCAGGAGTATAAGAGTCCTTACAGGCCTGGCCATGGCTTTATGAATGGTTACCAAGGCGACCTTCAGAAATATTTGCAACAGAGCATGTTCAATGATCGACGACCGTCAGTGAACACTTTGCCCCCATCAATAACATCATATGGCTCGGGTGGCAACAAATATCCAAGCAGTCATACCTCTTCTCAAGGCTATCCATCGTCATCTCCACCCGACTATGGATCGCAGATGTCTTCGAATGTTCATCAACAAACAGGACTCCAACCTCAACAGATCACTAAGCCTATAAATCAACAAGCTTGGGAGAAAAAGGATAGCCCACAACTACATCCTGCCATCAGGCAGGAGTACAATGCAAATTCCGTATATAACAATCACTCCCAGCCACAGATTTCACCTTCCTTGCAGTTCTCCGCGCCGGAGCCGTACTCTCCTCATCCCCAGCCACAGTATGGAGGGCAGCATTCGCAACTCATTCATCAATCTCCACAATACTCGCCACTTACTCCACAGGCTGCGCAATTCTACCCGCCATATCAACCTCAAGGTCATGCATATAGCAATCAATCTGGTGATCATACATCGGTCTTGGCACCTCCCGTACAGTATCACCAACATCAGATCCCTCAGCACAATGCATATCAGGATCCTAGACCTGTTTACACTCATCAGTCTTACTTCCAAAAGGCATCTTCTCAATCTATACATCCTGAAGCCTCTCAACAGCCTCATGCGCCAACACAGTCGGCTCCACAAGGGCAGATGAATGGCTGTGACCAATCCTATGATCAGTCACATCCGCCTACCCATCAGTCCCCAGTACAGGCCCAACCTTCTGATGCTCGTGATTATCCCGATGTGCCAGCCGACTCTACTGGTCTAGTTGAGAGGATGATGGCCAATTTAAGAAAGGTATCCTCCGTTCCCGGCGCGGCTTGAATATGGCTATTTCCTTTGAGTACAATGCAGATGAATAAGTGGATAATGATGAGAAGAGATGACGAATTTTATTGGCGGGGACTGTCGTGGCACGACATGATTGTAACAACAGGCGTTCAGGCTAACATTGGAGAGGAGTGGCAGTCCAGGATTTTCTGGTGGCATTTGTGTTTGCTTTCTTCTTCAAGCTGTGGCTTATCTCCCAGCCTACTTTCTATTGTTTTTTTGGTGGCAGACGGACGGAAATTTGCGGTGATTTTTTCCTTTTTCGCGTGGCCATTATCAGGGTTGTACAAAGACAAGATGGCACAGCGACTATGTGTATAGATCGATGGTACAGCATCGATGCCTCCGTCGGCACGACCATAGGCCAATGAATTGTACATTAATCACAGACTATTCCTAGGCGTCAAAGGTCATGACACATAGTGAACATGTGCATAGTGGTTATCGCGTATGCTCATTTCGTTCTTGTGAGATAGTGCATATGGTGCTGTGGTCCCATATTTTATCACTTCTCACTATTTCCTTTCCAATAATGTTTTGGGGTTCTGACTCCGCCACCCATCCAAGCATTGCTTTTTACAACTACGTCATCTGGCTCTCACATTTTCAAATGGCGTCGTCACATTTGCACCACCAAGCGAAGTTTATGATTGTACCTGAGCCAGTCCTCTCTTACACCATAGGCCAAGGGATATCAAAGGCTCCTGTGTGAGGCGTTTAGTGTCGACGCAGGCAGAAATCCGAAGTCTTGTCCCTTGTTTGCAGCATCACTTGCTCCTTAGCCATGCTTTTGGAGTACGCAACTCTCAAGGCGTCACTTTCACCGTACACTATATCATCTCTATGACAAAGGTACTGACTCAGGAATTCTTGGACGCGGGGTCGGATTGTTTGTCTGACCTCGGCGGGGTACTCTTGAGTTGAGGAGCTACCCCGCGTTTGTGTCTCCCTGATGCTCCCAACTACTTTAAATGATCTTCCATAATATCAAATCGTCAAATCCAACTGGCTAGGAACTGCGGAACTGTTCCTCGAAGTAAACAACAATGTTTCCGTATTGTACAGATGGGGTACTACACCCGTGGATGGGAATATCCGAAGGTGTGAAATGAGTAGGGTAGGTACTCAGAGATATTCCTTGGTCATGGATTCCCTGTATTAGAGGCAGGGTTTCACGAAGTGATTCAACTTGAGGGGAATTAATTGATTAATCAGATTTCTCAAGGAAAGTAATGTCTTACAACATCATGCATGCAGTAGCCATAGGTTTCAGCAGGCTGCAGGCCATATCCTTTTAATCAGGAAAATCACGGGTCAAGGGTAGAGCTAGATATACGGCTGCATCCTCCCACTTCGAGCTTGCTGTACAAATCACTACGCCTCATGCAGTGATAGCTCAAGTCCCGCTGCGTGTGGAATAGTGGGGCGTAAGCTTTGTTATATATACTCAAGCTTTGTCTACAAATCTGTATCTTCGTGTCTCTATTAATATCACACATTCCTACATACGCTCGGTTGTGTCCGAGGGCAGACCTTCGTACTCTCATCAGTTGATTAAGTTTGTCACAATGACTACATACAACGAAGCAGTTGGTGATGTTGACATCATCTTCGCTGGTGGTGGAACAGCTGCCTGCGTTGCAGCAGGTCGTCTTGCCAAAGCCAATCCAGATCTCAAGATCCTCATCGTGGAAGGCGGGCGCAACAACTATCAGGACCCCACGGTCGTCAACCCCGCCGCCTTTCTTACCCATCTTGCACCTGATAGCTCCACAGCACTCTTCTACAAAGCTAAGAAATCGCCCCATCTCAATGGACGCGAGGCGATCGTCCCTACGGCCGGCATCCTGGGCGGAGGGAGTAGTATCAACTTCATGATGTATACTCGAGCTCAGGGTGTTGATTTTGATAGTTGGAAGACGGAGGGGTGGGCTGCTAAGGATATGCTGCCTCTGTGTAATAAGTTAGAGACGTATCATCCAAGGGGTGAAGGTATCGATATGAGCAGACATGGAACTGAGGGTCCGGTGCATGTTAGTGATGGAGGATATAGGGGAAAGAGCGAAAATGAATTCATGAGAGTTGTCAAAGAATTGGGACATAAGGAAATTATAGATCTCCAGGACTTGGACGCTAATGGAGGGTTCTCGGTGAGTTTGTTTGGCAGCGAGATAGGCATCATACTAATAGAAGTAGAGGTGGCATCGCTATGTATCGCTGGATGGCCAGAGACAGGATTCTGCGCATAGGTACATTCATCCTCTGATACAAGATGGGCAACATCCAAATCTGCATCTTTTGCTGGAGTCAAAGGTCATAAGTATGTGGTCAACTTCAATTATTGTTGATTGGTATTCGAGTTCCCTGCAGCAGCATAACTAACTCCGAACACCCTTCTACAGAAGTTCTGTTTGACGACTCATCTCCTCCAAGGGCCATTGGCATAGAATACAAGTCTAGTGGTAATGCCAAACCCATTACTGGTCTGTCGAAGCCAATCCATAACAGAGTGAAGGCAAAGAAGCTCGTTGTGGTCTCTGCTGGTGCTCTAGGGTCACCACTAATTCTGGAACGTTCTGGTGTTGGAAATCCCGAGCTCTTAAAGAAGTTAGATATCCCTGTTGTAGCTGACGTTCCGGGTGTGGGAGAGAACTATCAGGATCATCATCTTATCTTGTATCCATACAAGAGCAGTTTAGATGAAAATGAAACCATCGATCGTATATTAAGCGGGCGGACCGATTTTATGAAAGCAACCAAAGAAAAGGATCCCATCCTGGGATGGAATGGAATAGGTGCGCTACATACTTCTTCTTCATTTTTTGAGCTAACTGAGCGAACTGCAGACATATCCGCAAAACTCAACCCAACAGCAGCAGAAGTTAAGGCACTTGGACCACAATTTGAAGCCGACTATAAACGTGACTTCGAACCGTATCCCAGCAAACCTCTCATGCTCTGCGCAGTAGTGAATGCCTTCCTTGCCGATCCTTCTCTCGTGGAGCCGGGCCAGTATTTTACCATGGGCACATATACCGCATACCCTTATTCCCGCGGTAATATTCACATTACATCCAAAGACGACGTCATTGACGGCTACAATCTCGACGCTGGCTTCATGAACCACCACAATGATGTGCTAAAGCAAGTCTGGGCGTACAAGATGCAGCGCGAGATCGCCCGTCGTCTACCGTACAGCAAAGGCGAGCTCGAATTTGGTCACCCACAATTCAAAGAAGGCAGTAAAGCTAACTTGCCTGGGGGGGACGTTGGAAGTGCCATTGAGTATAGTAAAGAGGATGATGAGGTGATTGAGGCATGGATTAGGGAGAATGTGAATACAACCTGGCATTCTTTGGGGACATGCGCTATGCGGCCGAAGGAAGATTTGGGTGTTGTTGATAAAGATCTAAATGTGCACGGGACGGCAAGGCTAAAGGTGGCAGATCTGAGTATGGTGCCGGAGAATGTCGGTGCAAATACCAATAACACAGCGCTAGTCGTTGGCGAGAAGGCAGCTGTTATTATTGGAAGAGAGTTGGGGATCAACGTTTAGGTCTTCCGTGAGGCTGAGATATAGGCTGATATATGCCCAAAATGGCCCAGTTGATTGAGATATGCTCTGATTTCTGCTTGCTTACAAGAGATGCGACAGATTTATAACAGATATTTACCTTATGGCCAATGAATCAATTTTGACTAAGCAAGGCTAGTGTTCTGCATCTGATCCTGATTCTATAGAGTGGTCTTGCCTTCAAACTTCTCTGATTAACCACCCTGATACACCACACCTCGTCTCCCCCTTTTTAAAACCCCATTAAGCGAGAGTGCCAAGAATTGACTAACTTAAGCTTAGGGCATCATAAACTTCCAGCACGAGCCATTCTTCATTCACGATAGTCGTGTCTGATTCCCCAGATAGCGAAATTAGACAATCTATCACTTTTGCTGTCCCATCACTCAATCTCAATTAGAAGAGCTGAATTGGGAGTTGTGCAGCTTTGGTCAGAGTGAATAAGTGTTTAGCCCTCAAGCTAATGAGAATCACACCAATATAAATAAGAACACACCCAAGATATTGCTAAAAATTCTGAGTTTGGCTGGTCGTAATTAGTCAGGGCTGTTCTCCAATGGCTATATAAGAGTTTCCAAACTCTCCCTCCATCACAAACTATATCTCAGAACTCAAGAATGTTTACCACACGATAGCTTCGATATCAATTATAATCCAACCATCGAATTATCCTCAACGCGTTCATTCACATATACATAAATCACTGAGATCTATTACGCCGCGCAAAAAGAATCGTTGTTTCATACAAAATGTGCGCCCCTTGTAACTCCTCCTCACCACACAACATCTCCTCTATCCGTCCCATCTCTCAACGACCAGCCAAGCCAAATCACCCGCTCACCCGCTCCAACGACTGTAATCGGTCCACCATCCTCCAAACCCCAAAATTATTAATAAAAAAACTTCAGATACCCATCTTAGTACTTAGGTGCTGCAAGTGCCAGGGGGAGACGCCAGTTTCACGAACAGCGGAGGAGGGGAAGCTAAAGGCGGAGTGTGGTGCTTGTGATCATGGAGTTTGTGGGAAGTGTCGGGTGGGGTTTATGGGGTTCTATGGGCCGAGGGCGAGGCTGTGAATGAACGGAAGGGAATTGGCGAGGAAAATTGAGGGAGGGAGTGGCGAGGGAAGTAACGGGGAGAGAATGTAATTGGGGGGGATAAAGGGATGACATATGTTGCATGAAGGTGAAGATGGGCCTCTGGCTAATATATTCGTTGACTTCTAGCTTGGGGCTTTAGACCGTATGGCTTCTTTGGGGTATGGAAGAATCTCCAGCTCGTCATATACGAACCAGATTAAAATATGGTGTTGCGCGCAGAATGAAAGGTGATATAATCCTTGGTTTCGAAAGTAATTTATGTCAATGTATTTCTATTTCACCGTAAACTCCCTCGTATGATCTGATAATTTTTTATTGGGCAAGTATTTACAGAGACCAATAGTGAATGATGTATGCTTCGCGTGATGTTGTCTACCACTTAGTTTGAATCAGGGAATCGGCAGTTTACGTCGCTTTTACGTTTCAAGCTTTTCACTTCAGCCAATAAGTATATGAAGAACTATGTAGCCGATCCAATGTACAAGAATTCAGGGTTCGTGCCAGAGAAGTCTAAACTCGAAAAATCATCATTGACACCAAGCCCAACAAATTTTCGTACAACCAAAGAACAAGATCGCCTGATTGGACGTTTGGAACAGATATCACTAGTTACGTTGATTCATTCCATTCACACTATATGGCCCAAGGCCAGAGCCAGCAGTCATTTTGCGAGGCATCTACAAGCCTACAGAATCGCCTAGAATTTATTCATGATAGCAAATAAGAAATATCGTTTTGTCCCTCCAAATCGCTCTGGGCTTAGCAGTGACTCCCTATGGAGAATCGTCTGTTTGGAAACGTTAATAAAATTCTTGAAAAAGCACAAGAGACCGAAAAACCTCGGGAAGTGGAACAGCAAAACCTCGACTCTGCTGAGATGTCACCCAAGGGTGCTGAACGAACCGCATAGGCTATGAATCTTAAGCTTAGGATAAGCACTTTACTGTTTAAAATATTTGATAAGGTTCACACAGGAAAGGTTAACGACAATAGCCAGGAGACTAGCAGCATCCATTCTGGTCGCAAAAAGGACTACTTCATCAACTTGCCCGGCAAGATTCTCAATAACATATTCATAAAGGATAGCGAACCCGAAAATCCAATCGAGAAGCAAGGGTGGCTATATCCTTAGTACAAAAACAACCTTGTCACAGTAACCTGTCTGGGGCTGGCACGCAAAAGATTTACAGGATCTAGCGAAGTCTCCAGGGGCAGGTATGGCTCCATGAGGTGACAGAGATTCCTGATGCTCCAGCTGATGCTACAAAGGGGAAATTATATGGGATGACGGTGCGCATGGATGGGAAAGAAATATAAAAACTGGTCCTGTCATGATATGTACAGGACACGTTCCGCTGTGGCGTGTTCCCCACACGCACTGGGGTAAAAGAGTGTCCTGGCTGCTTGGATGGGAGACTCAAATGGAATAAGGATAAGATGTTTGAGCTTCTGTTAAGACACAATAGCAGTTGGGAAAGTCTGGATGGCATTGCTAAATGGAGAGTGTTAGAATTTATAGTAAGCGGGAAGGTAACTGCCAACGATATCCTGATATCATATCTAAAAGGCAAAAGTACGGAAAGACAATAATTTCCAAGGGGCCAAACTGGGTATGAGATAGCTAGCCCAACATAGACCACCTAGGCATGTGAATAATAGACTCCTAAGGGCTGTCCATTTAAAGCTCTCAAGTTTCTAGACTCTCCCTAAATGTATCCTTACTTTGAAGTCTCTTAGAGAAAAGTGCCTTCGCATTTAGTCGGTGTTATCGCTTGATTTTATAACTTGGTGCCGCCCAACCACAGTGAGCAAGTCTCCGACCGCCTACCCCAATAGACACTTCAACTTCTCTCGGCCTCGCCTTCTATCACCCCCCACGCTCTTGTTCTCTCCGGGAACTCTAAGGTGGCTCGAATCATACCAATACTTTGAAAGTGCATATTATCTCTGAAACCCAACCCAAATCCTTGAAGACCGAGATATACTGTCACGATGGAAGGGGGCATTGATATCAAATCCGAGTCTGAAACCTCAATCAGTGAGAGAGTTGATGATATCAACGATGGCACAGAGATGGAGATTCAACAAGGAGAGGAGAACAATGAGACTGCGAAGAATGACCCAACCAGAAGAGAACTCGAGGAGATGAACAAGGCAATCAAATTCGGAACTTTCGTGCCTTCGAATAACCCAGGTAATTATATTGTTATATTTGGGTACACAAATCACTAATATCCTGCAGTCCTCGCAGCTGTTGTTGGCACAGATTACCTCACAAGATTACCCGATGAGCTTATTTTTAAAATCTTTAAGACTCTAGTCGAAGATGACTTCGAGTTCTGGGGTCGGGGCACACATCAGGTGTACTCGGCATGTCTGTGTCTGACTTGTAAGAAACTATACGACATCCGCAAAGAAAAAGACGGCAAAGTCCCTCTGTATTTCATGGCCTATGATCACGCCAGAAGCTACATGTGGCCCAAATCACTTAAGTTCTTTCTGCGGGACTGGATGGGCGACAAGTATTGGTATTGTGAGTGCAGAGATAGCTTGTATCTTCTGGAGGATATGGATTGCGCTTCTTGCCTGAAGTGGCATTTCGGCTTCAAATATGATGCTCACATTTCGGTTTCTCTTGCTATCAGAGAGACTTTAGATCTTGTGGTACGTCATCTTGACAAATACTTTGCTTGTTCCATAGCTTCAATACTTACTGACGGTGTGAATACAGCCAAGACGACCAAAGATGACAGAGGCAAGCAGAGGCCATTGGGAGTATGATGGAAAAGATTGAACATACCGCTTTCACATCATTATCGCAAATTGGCGGGGATTCAAAGCGCGGACACCAAAGCGCGGAAGCCAAAGGCGTGTATTAAATTGTTTGTCCTTTCAAAAGTGAGCTTGTACTGCATAAAGTCGTAGTCACCCACTAAGGCAGCACGAGCTTCAGAATGGGTCTAAAGGATCATGGCGAGAATTGAGCATTCTACTTCGCACGCTTGCATTATTAAAATCAGTGACCGGGACTCTATCCATGAAATAACAGCACATGCATTCCAAATTCAGAACTGAACAATCTCCAGGAGGAAAACTGCAAATATACACAACCATGCAGTCTTGGTACTTTTGTCACTGCTGCGTGGTGTCACTGATGTTATTGTCCTCAACTAAGACTTTCCGACTTTATAAATATCCTGAAATAGCAAAGCAAAGCAATCGATGTATGGCAATTGTAGTTATAGTCAGCATCACTTTCCATACTGTAATTTCTTATTTTCAGCCGAATCCGTCATCCCTGCCATCAGCTTCAATTGCATTGAGCGTTCCCGATCTAGCAAGAGCCTACTTGCGAAGCCCTTCCTGACACAAAAGATCTCGAAAAGATCACTATCGAAAGTTCCACATCAACACCACCCTTAACTATCATATGATAGAGTCAAAATGAAAACTACAAATAAGGCCATGAGGACTAAGAGAAGCTTTGCTGAGTTCAAAAGGGACGAGATCAAGAATATTAGAGAAGACAAAAGAGCGAAGAAGACAAAATTCACAGTTGTGCACAGGAAGAACATGTCCAGTCTTTCGAGTGAGTGATACTGTACCGAAGCTGACATGATGAAACGAGTTGACACTGAACTTTTTTTTATCTCTACAGAAGGTAAAGGCAAAGACTATGTCTCTACCCTCCCTGGCGAGCTCATCAATAAGATTTTTGAGGATCTCGACAACAAGATTTCTTCCACCTGTCTTGGCCTGACCTGTAAGCGCCTTTATAACGTTCACTGGAGCTTGCATGGGAAGATGAAGGTCATGGGAAGGCTTGGATACTCTGTATTGGGGGAAATGCTCTGTGAGTGGATGAGGAAAGGCGATTATCAGTATTGTGATTGGCACTTCAAGTTCACGCGCAAGGACTCAAATGGATGCTCGAATTGCGATAGCACTCGTGCACTTGAACGTCAATGGGATCAATATTTCCGCGGAAATAAGTCGTAAGTGCATTCGCCTATTCCGAAATGGCTTAATATTTTCCACATTCACGGAGTGGCGTGGCTGACTCTGGAGATATATAGTTGGGGCTGTTCGGGATAACATTCCAAGGATATGAAAGTGCCTTGGAGGTTTCGATCCGTAGGCGTATTACGTTTTATGATTTAAGGATGGGAGCACCAACATGCTTTTCTTCTTGCTTAGTGAGAATTTCAGGGCACATCAGACCGCTGGCTTTTCAGTCAGATCAATTATTCATGTAGTTTACCAGTTCATACCCGTCTACTATGTGACTTTCCCCCTATTTTAAATAAGCGAAGGAGCTAAGCCTAATTTGTACTCCCTTTGAGCTTGGGCTTGAGCAGCTTCTCCTCGCTCACGCTTGAGGAAATGCATCCAAGTCTTTGCTTTTCGATTTGCACTCAAGCCGGAGTCATTCATCAAACATCTGTTAGACAAGCAAGTCCAAGTTTTATGATGGCGGGAAAGCATACAACGGAGAATAGCAAGTTTCCAGGTAAATATATATCCAGTGAGTACATACATGTCACGGCAAATCACTAATAATGAATATGAATATATAATATTAGCCCTCGAAAGGAGGCTTATGGAGATGAGCCGGCAAACCTAGATATCTCTGATTTGAGTAGCATGAACATGGAAAGACAAAGAAATGCTACTTATCAATTCTGGGACCGGAGAGGTAGTCTGTAAAATTGAAGGCGAAAGAATATGAATACGGTCTACTTTCTTTAGAGCCGCTTTAGTCTGTGCAGAAGAGACTTTCTTCATAATTGGGTGGTGATGTAGCACTGTCAACAACTGCCTTTGTAATATACACAGCCTTGTCTAAGAAGGGCAAGAATTTCGAAGGTATCGCATGGTTTAATGCAGCTACTTAATTGGAGCTGTGTTCAGATGCTAGTTATCTTGCCCTTTCCACATATTGTTGAGCTTTCAAGGCGCGTCTCCCACAATATCATGCTGTATAATAGTCTATCATATATTGCAGCGGGAGCAACAGCCGTGACAACGAAAACTGTAACCCATTTCCCCCTGTCGGCTATCAAGAATAAGTCAAGTGAAACACCCAGGATGAGTCCAAGAGGTGAGAAATTGATGGAACTTGTGCAGAATCTACGACATTACATTCTTTTCAGTGAACGATCTGCCAATTGAGCTGACCCTGGCTAGGGGAATAGAGACGAGGCGTTTCAATAGATTCGTTCATATTCTAAGGATCGCATCTACCAGCGTCATAGATCATGTTCCCAAACATTTATGTTTGCATTTCCTGAAAGTTCTACAGCTAGGATAATTTTGTGTAACTGCATCATGTGATCTTACGTAACTCAACTCAATGATTCTCTTGGACATTACCTTTGAACAGTGATATATACTCCGATCTCTCAACCCTCTAAAGTAAGGCTCTGGCCATGGCTCTAAAGTTGGATCCTTCAATTGTTAAAGCACTCTCTCTAGATTTGTCGAAGACTACAATCTCAAGCCATGGCAGTAGTGGCTTTACGTCGACATTTGAAATCACAACCGCCGTCAATGAGCAAGAGAAATTGTTCTTCGTAAAGACTGGAACTGGGAAAGGCGGCGAGATTATGTTTACTGGTATGTATCGTTTCTTCCCTCCTATTATGCAGTTACGACATTCTGGCAAGAGCTCTGCATACACGTGACCAATACTAACCTCTAATTAGGAGAACACACCTCCCTCAACGCGATACACTCTACCGTCCCTTCTTTCTGCCCAAGATCATACGCCCACGGCTCTCTGTCCTCGGGGGGTTATTTTCTCGCAACTGACTTCCTAAACCTCTCCGCAACTTCTCCCAAAGGAACTGGAGATTCCCTCGCCCAAAAACTCGTGAAACTACATAGCAAATCCGCTCCCGCTCCAGACGGACAATCTGCGCTTATGTTTGGGTTCCCCGTCACAACATGCTGTGGAGATACCGAGCAGGATAACACATATAAGTCCTCCTGGGCAGAATTCTACGCTGATAACCGCTTACGGCATATCCTCAAAAAAGCCGAGAAGAACAACGGGGCAGACCAGAAACTCGCCTCTCTTGTCGAGAAAACAGCCACTCAAGTTGTTCCCCGTTTGCTCGCTGATGGCCACCTGAAGTCGTCTGACGGCGGGAGTGTAGTCCCCGTAGTTGTGCACGGCGATCTCTGGAGCGGGAATCACGGACGAGGAAGTATCGGCACAGGGGGTGTTGAGGAAGTGGTGTTCGATCCTAGTGCTTCGTGGTCGCACAGCGAGTTTGAATTCGGGATTATGCGGATGTTTGGTGGATTTGGAGCGGGATTTGAGAAGGAGTATCATGACATCAAACCGAAAGATGAGCCAGTGGAAGAGTATGAGGATCGGGTAAGGCTGTATGAATTGTATCATCATCTGAATCACTACTCGATCTTTGGTGGAGGATATAAAGGAGGGGCGGTGAGGATCATGGAGGAACTAATAAGGAAATATGGCGATTAATTATAACAATTCAATGTCAGTGATTAAATGGATCTGCAAGCTTAAACGCAGATAAATAATAAAGGTAATGAAATCATCACGTAGCTGCCCCTAAATTGTAGCAAACAAAGGCAAAAGAAATCAAATTACATGTCGCTTTGCAGTCGCTCCTACTTCTAGTGCGAGGCAGAAGGAGGCAGGGAGCCATGGATAAAGCAGTGACCTAGAAACCATGTCTGTTGTCTATTGTAGCGAGTTTTGCACTCTGACAAAATGAAAGTGCTAAATCAATTCTTGAAGTTTGTTAGAAATTGATAAAACTCTAGCTAATCAGATCAACTAATTTTTGAGTTAGGCGTGGTGACTTGGACTCAACCTAATTAGTATGTTACTAAGTGAGCGACTCCTGATGCCAAGTCCCAACCCCTAGGAGGTATTGAGGTGGCTTCTTCTCACAATTACAATCCAACATGAAGACAACGAGCCTTTAGGCTGAACATTTCAGCTGAATCCTCGTGGAGGTCTTTCATACATTGAAATAGGTCGTCATGATCATTAGGTCTTTTACTACTCGACCATCAAAAATATCCAAACACCAGCATATGCATGGCGTATCCTCATTGAAACCCGCTCAACCGATTAGAAAAATATAGAATATGATGACTGTCGGTTTTTGCCTGAACAATATAATTCATTTGCAAAAACGACGAGCTCATTGAACAACCTGACTATTGACCCTCTGAGATCTCTCCCAAATCACAGCCTTGGGCGAAAAATATCCTGGCTTCTTTGTCGGTATCGTTTTGTATGCTGTAGAAGTTGCCTGGAAAAATTAGAATAATCAGAGAATCAACCGCCTCCAAAACGTACCTCTAGGGACTTGCCACATCCCGCCTTTCCCAATGCTAAATGCTGTGTCGTTGACTCTGACCTCTACCCTTCCATAGAAAACGAAGAATACCATTTGCATTTTCCTTGTACTCTTGGGCTTTTTGATACCACCTGGAGGGAGATCTACCATTCCTGCTCCAAAAAATGGCTTGGAAATCGTTTTCGCAAACTTAAAATTGGCACCAGAACCGACATCACGAGTAATAATGGCAGCAGCTGAGAGAGCGATCTCCTCTTCTCGTTCTTCATCCTCATCCCCATTTTGATCTTCCGCGTTCCATTCCCGTATATCACCCGTTACCCGTCCTGGCTCGACTTCCCAAGGCTCACTCTCGTCTTCTTCTTCCAGTATTGGTTCCGGAACGGAACGCTTTTTACCTTTACTCGGCCTGTGATAGCCTTTCTTTGGGCGGTCTTCCACTATCTCTTCGGCACGTACAACACCTTTGATCCTAGGCAGCAAAAATTTCCCGTTCGAGCCATCCTCTTCTTCATCTGCGTCAAATTCAATCCTCTCGTTTTTCCAGTACGCAACTGGCCTGATGGAATTGCGACCAGAACGTGTTGTTTGAAATCCCGTGCCTTGGCTTGGAGTTTCCCGCCTAAGGATAATCAAGCCCCGATTACTCCTCGGAGGTGGAGGACCCCGATGGACTTCGGGCGATAGTGTCTCTGATACTGGGGCTGTTTTTTTCTTTTTGGAGACTCCTTTCGGCTTTATAACTTTAGTAGTAGAAGCTGATTTGTCGACTGTACTTGCTTTCCCTTTCGGGTTTGCAGCCGTCGGCTTATCAAGAGATCGCCTTCCCTTCTTGACAGCGGGCTCCTCCACTTCTGGTTCTGCGAGGATAGCCTTGCGCTTCCTACCACGCTTTTTGGGTGGTGCAACATCTACTTCAGCTTCCTCTTCTTGGTCCTGCTCGGATTCCGGTTCTATTGATTTAGTTTTGCCCCTGGACTTCTTTGAGGACTTCTCTGCTAGAATTATGCCTGGTTCTAGTTGTCCTTCCGCCTCCTCACTCTCAATCTCCTCGTCCACTTCAACATCGTCTCCCCCATTAACCAATTGAAAATCATCATCCTCATCTCCAATAACAGGCTCATCATGTGTTTCTGGAGTTCCCTCAGGCTCTTCTTCTGCTTCTACTTCTTCCTCCTCCTCATCTTGGGGGGAAAATGCTCGAATTATCGGTGCAAGTCTAAGCTTGCCTGAGGCGGCTTTAGCTGTGGTGCTTGCCTTTTTTAACGGCGAAGCACGCACGGCCGGTGACTCGTGGCTGGTCTCATTCATACTGCTCTCAAAATCCAGTTTCCGGCGAACCGACATCGTTTGTAGAGTCCTAGCTGTTTCGCGAATTGGGGACGAATGCGCAAGTGAAGGATGCCTTCTAGCTGGAGATTTGAGATGGGTTTTGATCGGCGATTTGGAGCGCGGGGGTCGTCGAATGCTTGCGCGCGCATTTATCACTTCATTAGGTTCTGGAACTGTACCTTGGAACAATTATATTAGCATATACCTATCGTTCATACTGGTCATTACCTACTTTCACCGATATCCATGTCATCGCTGGACAGATCAGCATGCCCGTTTCTGCCATGTCCATTCACACTTTTCGACCTTGCAGGCTTTTCAGGTGAAGAAAATAGTCCATCCAAAGGTTCGAGACCATTTTCGTCTCGTACTCCTGTATCTGGAAGCGTCAATCCTGTTTTCCTGCACAATAGTTAGTAGCGCGCATGGAGGGATACCAAATTAGATCAGCTTGCCTTCCTCTAACTCCCAGATCAAAGATATACTGGTTTTCGCGCGTTCTCCTTGCTTTGGCACCTTCTGGCGCCATAGTTCTGGTACGAAGAAGCGGTTTACGCCGGGTTAAGTCAGGCAATGCTGTTCCCGAAATTTGAATCAGGAGGGTAAGTGCAGAGATAGTTCACAAATCAAAGCCTTGAACTGAAATTGTTGCTCCTGCGATGAATGCGCGCCGGAAATGTCAAGAATAAAGTACATCAATTCTGGCAAGGACGCGCTTGTCATAGTGCCAAGATACATTCACGCTAGTCGCGTCACCCCATAACAACGACGCCGCGACGGCCATCTTCCACCATCTCTGTTAGCGATCACCGAATTCAACCATGGCCAGATGTTCAGAATTAATCATTGCAGCTTCTCTAGTAAGTCTCTCCAGAGTAGAAAGCTCTAGGTCTTTTGTGGTACAAGTGCCACTACATGATAGAGTGATACCTAGACACACTGCATGTACTTGAAAGCTCATATAGGTAGTTTATGTGTCCTTGCTAAAGTCTTGAAACCCTCTGAGCCGTCTCGTAGATTCTTTGACTTGTTATCAAGCCCAAAAAGCCGAATCCTGCAAGGCCATATTCGGCAATTCCCCATCTTCATCAGTATGTTGCATTTTGCACAAGTCTTAAGATTTTGCTCGTCTCTAGTGCCTTGGGCTGGCCGCATTCTGGCTACAGGTATGACAGCCTTCTGTCATGTCACAAGCTATGGGTTTTTTCCCTGTCCTGTTTGTTAAACATTTGTGTCATCAGCTCTTCCAAAGTTGTATTAGTTCATGATCAAGCTCCGCGCCTCTGTGTAAAGCGGCCATTTATTATTGGCTGCTTTGCAAGGAAGGATATATATATGCCTTTCCTGGTTAATGCGTCAGTATCACCCAGACGATTGTTTGGGCAACCTGTTTGAAGTTATTCTCAAGTTCCGCAAAAGCAGGAGTTATATGATAGTACCCTGTTCCTGAAACTAAAAAGTTCCAAGTCAGCTAGAAATGCGCCACATTATCTTCAACTCTATGATCTATAGCTCTTAGTCATATAATCTGGAAGTATCAAGAATGGGCTGTTTCGTGACGAGTCATGTGTAATGCCAAGCTTCGGGCTGCAGCTTCCCACTCTCTTAATGATCATTTATATTGAAAGCTCAACCACCGCTGTCCAAAATTTTTACTACTCTCCGTATTTGTGAATTGAAATATACTCCAAAATGGTCGTCTTTCAGCTCCCCGAGCCCTTCGCATCTATCCCACGATCCAACCTTCTCTTTGGGCCATCACCGATCCAGAAACTAGATAGATTCAGCTCCGACTTGAGCACTTCCACTCGCAAGCTTCAGTTCTATGCAAAGCGTGATGACTGCAATTCAGGGCTCGCCTACGGTGGGAACAAGACTCGCAAGCTCGAATACTTGCTTGCGGATGCCCTCGCCCAAAAAGCAGATACCCTCGTCTCAGTCGGTGGAATACAGTCCAATCACACGCGACAGGTTGCTGCGGTTGCCGCCAAGAATGGATTGAAATGCACGTTATTGCAGCTGCATTGGGTTCCAGGCGACGAGGGGACTTTCTATGATAAGGTTGGGAACATCCAGCTTTCAAGAATGATGGGCGCCGAGATTATTACTGGGAAGCCGCTCGGGGAGAAGGAGATTAAAGTTGATGGGACGAGTGAGAATGCCTTTGTGCACAATGATGCTGCAGACCAATTATCAAGCATCTGTCAGGACCTGGAGAAGAAGGGTCAAAAGCCGTATCTTATTCCTGCTGGAGCGTATGTCTTTCTCTCTCTTAGCACATCATGAAATGATCGTTTGACTGATAGACATAGCTCGGACCATCCCCTAGGTGGCTTAGGCTTCGCACGCTGGGCCTTTGAAGTAGCAGCTCAAGAAAATGAGCAAGGTATCTTCTTTGATACTGTAATCGTCTGCGCCGTGACCGGCTCGACCATGGCTGGAATAGTAGCAGGCTTTAAGCTCCTTGAAACCCTCCCTGACCAGCCAAAACGCAGAGTTATCGGAATAGATGCCTCCGCACGACCAGAGGAGACGCATGCTACCGTCCTAGAGCTGACCCGCCGTACGGCTGAGAAGATTGGTCTCAGACGCGATGCGATTAGCTCGGAGGATGTGGTTCTAGACGGAAGGTATCATGCAGGCTGTTATGGAATTCCTGATCAACAGACTCTTGATGCTATGAAGTATGGTGCCTCGATGGAAGGTTTCATTACGGACCCAGTGTATGAAGGCAAGAGTTTGGCGGGGATGATTGATATGGCCAGAAAAGGGGAATTTGCGGATGGGTCAAAGATCCTATATGCGCATCTTGGCGGCCAGCTTGCATTGAACTCATATGCTGATATTATGTAAAAAATATCTGAACTAAGACTATGGATTGCACACCTTGAGCATATAGAAGTCGTCACTCTGTTCTGTAGAACTGTACTATCTTCAGCACCATTGCCTGCCTGTCATGAAACTTCGATTCAGGTCCGTTGTAATACTGTGACTCCATGAACCTGTCATCTCGATTTATAAATCTCCTGCAATTGCCCAAAAAAAGTATCTTTTATCGATGATATTGCTTTATTCCTTAGCCTTATCAATTCCTCAAACTGCGTCCCCAAGCATACTACAATTGCAGCGTTGTAGGCTTTCGCATTAGTGCTATGTATGAAATCGTCGGCGCCTTAAAATATCAGCCTAAGGTCTATCACCAATCGAAGCAATACGCACATCTGCACCAACATTTCTTATCCAAAACCGAAAGAATCCTGAAAATAGGCTCGTCTCGCGTTACAAAGAGGAATTCACTGGCGAAAGATATGAGCCTTTCTTTGTCCACTCTACACAGATACTGCAAATCATTGTCTCTAATATTACAGTACAATGCAAGCCTTATGCTAAATGTATTCATTTTTAGATCAGGAACTTCTGGCAGGGTAAATCTGACCATTATCATGCCAACAATTAATTCTATGGCGTCCCCCCTAAATGGCCAGATAGCCACTCTCTTCCAAGCAAGGGGATATTATTTCTGGCTTTGCAATTATTGGATTCAAAAAACTATACTTATTCATATGAGAGTAAATTAAATGTCACGAACTACACAAACATGGCGGAAAATACCAGAATCTTTGACTCTTTGTGGACAACTCTCTCAGTCTCTGTAGCCTTCTATCTCCTTTTTCATAGCATTACTCACAATCTCACCGCATAGCTTTGCCATCGGATTCGTGACGGGAACCATTTTTTCTGCAAGCTCATTCCCATACCATGCTCCCAGCGAAAAATTACGATGTGCTTGATCTTCAAATTCGCTGCTACCTCTTAGTTCCAGTTCTCGTCCATCTTTCGACTTCTCCAGAACTTTGATACGTAGTTTGTTGTTTGGTCTATTGAGGAGTTTTGATGTTGTGTTATAGATGGTCGCTTTTTGAGTGTGGAGGTTGGCTAGTGCTTGTGCACTGCGTGTTGAGATGGGTATCTCTAAAGATCTAAATCAACATTTTCACATGGCAATTGTAAAAACCTCTAGTGGTGCAAAGAAAACGTAATTCCAATACGCGGCTGAGTAAGCAACTCTTACCTGGGGACACTGAGAGAAGGTTGATCGCCGTTGTCAGATCTTGGAGGGCAAGTGTAGCTGCATCTTCCAGCCGCCCATCTTGCAAGCCACTATTGTCTGAGGAATTTATTTGCTTAGATTCTTGCGATGATTTGACAAGCAGACCATCGCCATATATAGTTCTAATTGCCTGTACACGGTTGTTCCTCGCGCTCGAGTAATTTGGGTGCCTGTCAACCAAAACTTCCAGGTCATCTAACAAATCTAATAGATCTTGAGTCGACTATCAATACATCAGTCTAGGCAATTTCAGACATGAGGAGATATCGTGTTTAGAAAGTACAAGAAATAAACGGAGCCGGAAATAACCTACCGGCTCTAGTGGGAATCCAAAAGAATCTTTCTTCATAAGCTTCTTTAGAGCATTGACTTCGAGCTCTTTTGCGTCTCGATACTCGTCCTCAGAAAGATTTGGATCCGGAGGCAAGGAGCTGTCCGCCTTCACATAACTTGGAGCGACATTCGCCTCTGGGTCTTTGATCTTTGCGAGTATGGAAACATCGTGCCGTGTAAGGGTAGCCATCTGTGTGAGCTTCAACTGATGAAAGTGATCTTGGCTTGCTTCCAGTGTTAGAAACCAAGTGTACCAAATAAGCTCTTTGAAGATGGTAAAAGTATATAAATCTGATAGTATGATAGGTTGATAAGTAATGCATAGAAAAAAGAGAGGAGGCAAGAACAAGTATAACTAGTACATCTAGTTCAGAGTAGTTTAGCGAATTTGTGACTAAGAGTAAAGAAGCAAAAAGGGCGGGAATGGAAGGAGATAGTTTCGTAATCAATACAACTACGAATGATTACCCACTCAGTTTTGCCATCAGGATCAAACCAAAATCTATCTATGGCAATGCCACTCCACGCATCAAGAAGTTGGGGAGTCCTTGAGTACCTCTTTATTTTATGGCGGACTGCAGCGACCACCTTGGCAAGGACGGAATTTAGGAGCTTGGATCGGCATTCCACGGATACCCACGGCCAAATGCGACGACGCCTATCCTCTCTAATCTTGCTTCCAATCATTCGCAAAAGGGAAATGCAAGAATCTGACTTTCTTTGATGCTTATTATTATGTTGGGGACTTGCAGGTGGGTATCGGATACACTAAGGTGTGCCTTGTGTCCAACACCCCTTTCGATGACATGATCTAAGCCGAAGCAAGTATGCTTTATATCCGTCTGCTTACGCACTGGCCTGTCACTTCTTTCTGTTTTGTATTATAATTCAAGAATTTGTGGTGCTTGAAGTCAAGCAAATAACGATTCCTATCAATTTCGATTATCAGTAACTGTCCTGTCACTTCATCCTTAGTATACCTTCACCATGGCACCTTCCGCCACTTCCCCGTCTATCCTCACTCCTACTTCCTTCACATTTCCTACCTCAAACCGGACATCTGGTGCAGTCAGTGATGCTCCAAATTTCCACGGCTACGATCATATAACCTGGTACGTTGGGAACGCAAAGCAAGCCGCCTCATACTATACAACCCGTCTCGGTTTCCGCACGATAGCCTACAAGGGTCTTGAGACTGGAAGCCGATACATAGCCTCGCATGTCGTTGCCAATGGGAGCATCAAATTCGTCCTCACATCACCTCTTAAGTCGTATGCTGCCTTAGAAGAGAATAACGAGCCCATTTCACCAGAAGATCGGCAGCTGCTGAAGGAGATATACGACCATTTGGAACGACATGGAGATGCTGTAAAAGATGTGGCCTTCGAAGTCGATAATGTGGAAGCAGTTTATAGTCAAGCGGTAGCTGAAGATGCGATATCGATCCAACCTCCACGAAGCATCAGCGATGCAGACGGTTCCGTCATAACCGCCATAATCCGCACCTACGGCGACACAACACACACCCTGATCTCCCGAGACACATACATAGGAGTCTTCCTCCCTGGCTATAAGACTATCCCATCATCCAAACATGACCCCCTGTCATCTCTCCTTCCCTCCATCAGTCTTGAGGCCATAGACCATTGTGTCGGCAACCAAGACTGGGGGGCAATGCAAGCCGCCTGCGAATACTACGAGCGTTGCCTAAAATTCCACCGCTTCTGGTCCGTCGATGACTCTCAAATATCCACCGAGTTTTCCGCCCTGAACTCCATCGTCATGGCATCTCCAAACAACGTCGTCAAAATGCCAATCAACGAGCCAGCCCCCGGGAAAAAGAAGTCACAAATTGAAGAATATGTTGACTTCTATGGCGGTGCAGGCGTACAACACATAGCGCTCCGCACCACTAACATTCTCTCCGCGGTATCCAACATGCGTGCCCGCGGAGTGGAGTTCATCAACGTACCGTCCACATACTACGATGCCATGCGTCTCCGCCTGAAGGTTGACAAGCGGAATTGGGAGTTAAAAGAGAGTTTTGATGAGATTCAGCGGCTGAATATTTTGATTGACTTTGATGAGGGCGGGTATCTGTTGCAGCTGTTCACAAAGCCACTGATGGACCGGCCCACGGTGTTCCTGGAGATTATTCAGCGGGAGGAGTTTGAGGGATTTGGGGCAGGGAATTTCAAGAGCTTGTTTGAGGCGATTGAGCGGGAGCAGGCGGAGAGGGGGAACCTGTAATGAAGATATGAGAAGTGTTTCTTGCTGGGCAAGGTCTGTGCACGGAAGGAATAGTATATAGTCTGTTTGCAAGTTAAATAGTGAAGGAGCGTAAATACAGTTAGCGAATTGAAAAATTCTATCCAGTATACGTTCCGCTTTGGCCCGCGGACAAAACAGCACTTGATAAGGATTATAAAAAAGTAGATACTTGGGAAACTTTGATAGTAACAAGTCGCTACCGCCGCATCCCCTTGCCCCTTCTCCCACTTCCCCCTCACCGCCTCTCCCTCGTCCCCAACCCCACACCCACCAAAAACGCGCTCCTAACCACAATCACCCACGACGTCAACCCGAAAGTCCCCCAATCTTCCAGCCTCCAAGCCCTCAAATCGCCGCGCCCCTGCGCCCGGACCCCGGTGATCAAGCTCCACATCAGCAGAAAATCCACCAGCAAAACAGCCGACTGCACAGCGCGCCAGGTGCCCAGATTGCCTGCGTAGCGGAGCGAGAAGAAGATGATGCCCATGAAGAGGTAGAACGCGGCGAACTGGTGGAGGAGGAAGTTGAGGCTTGGGTCCCAGGATTTCACAGAGGACGGGCTGAGCGCGTTTAGGAGGGTGGAGGGGGAGTAGATGGCCGTGGCTACCTGTCTGTCGTTAGATATATGCAAAATTTTTATTTAAAAACTGGGAGATGGGAATGGGGGGGGGGGGAAGGATATACGGTGCTGAAGCAGACGATAGGATCGAACCACGTGAACATGAACCTGTAGAATTTCGGGATCTTCGTGGGTCGCTCCATTGTTTCCGTATCCTACGATGCTTTGGTTCTATGTAGGCGGGAAAAGCTCCTTAAAGTTGCGGGATGGCAAGGTGTGAAGGGTAGATGCTGTAAGGGGAAAGTTGAGCGAGACTTAAATACTGTTGTAGAATAAATGCTGACAGGCCAAGACTCGTCAAAAGAGTTTCGTATCCTCGTTCCAGTGAAATGCATCTAGGACATTAAATACCACGTTTACTGGGGCTAATTTATGCGAGCTATCCCAGGGTCTCATATCGAATATGGGGAGATTGCTTAAAAAGATCTATAAATATATCTGTGAATGGAGTCACAAAACATGTTGAGGTTATATAAGTCGTAAATCTTTTTCACTTAGAGCTGCTGTTCCTAAGCCGGAAAGTAATGCAGATGCAACGTATTCCCTTTCAAGGAAATCGGGCTTTTGTACACAATATTAGGAGTTGATTTTTGTGGGGGATCTGCTGTAGTGCCTCATCCCACATACATCGTAAGATATCCCTCCCGACCTATTTTCCCGCCTCGCCATAACAAATGAGATTTGTGGTAGCACACGTGTGAGGAAAGACAGCCTTGCTCCCCTTATGCATTTCCTGTCTTATTCTTCCAAGATCCAACCTCGACTCATCTTACACATCTTACCCATTCCCACATCAAGAGAGGACAACTAAGCATCGGTGACTCTCCAGTTGCTAAACCACTTCATGTAGCTATATTGTCTATTGGGACCCACCATTCCCCATGAAATAGGCATGAAGAAGATGTACAAGCCAATGGTGGTGGCATACAACAGGGCATAGATACCGTATTGAACCGCCTTCTTCTGGTTTCTCAGGATCCAGTCGGTGATAAATCCGAAATTGAGAATGGCAAAATAGAGAGCGGGATAGTAGTGATGGACGTACGTGACACGAGCCATGGCAACGAAAGGGATGTAGTGAAGGAACCATCCAATGACGGGGTAGATACCTGCGTACTCGATGTGATCGATGTCAACTTGCTTAAGCTCGTCGTAGCCACGCTGCCAGCGGATGAGATACCACGCGACTAGAATAGCGATAACACCTAGTGATGCGGTAGATCCCCAGTAGACGAGAGGATTGCCAAGAAGGAAATACTTGACAATGGAATCATCCCAACCGCACATTCGGAGACCAACATGGAGGATTGGCCATTGCCACCATTGAGATGCAAGGTCGTCTTGCTTGTCTGGGTCGGGGACGAGAGCGTTGTTTGAGGTCATCATGGCAACATTGAGATGAATAAAATCTTGGAAAAACGGAGACTTATATGCCCCGGCATCGGCTGCAGGCACTGTAATATGTTAGCATCTACACTCCGGCAAATAGGATAAATATTTTACTTACACTTATCATTCCAGTGAGCCTCCACATTCCAGTGTGTGTAGACATCCTTGGGGTTATTTGTTGGATCGCAGGTAACTTCAATTTGCTTGAAACCCCATTGTGGCAAGTTGACATTACCAGCGCGTAGGTAACAGCCCAAAATCGTATGTTTGAGTCGGAAGGCAGTAGTCAAAGTTCTAACCTTTTTCTTGTCGCCGGATGCAACTTGTTTCACAATCTCAACAGTCCAGTGATCCTTCTCGTCACCAACGGTGGTGTTTCCATAACAGGAAACTTCTTTCTGGGACTTGGTGATTGGAGCTGCAACTTCGTGAGAGTGAAGATTGCGTCCAGTTTGGGAGTGGATTAAACGAAGAACGTCACCATCTTCGACGAATTTGAGTGGAGCTTCAGCATTATACTCGGGTTGCTGACGATTAGGGTAGAACCACCACTCATTGTTGGCATCCTTGTGGTGATAGCAAGTAATTTGTTGTTGGGTAGAGCCTTCAGGATAGGTCTGGACGTGGGAGTGCAGAAGACCTCCGCCATAACCCATGTTCTTGAGTGTAGCTCTGGAGCCATACGCAATTTCAAGAGGGCTATCTTTTCCGACTTCGGTGCCTCTAAGATTGGCCTGGAACAAAGAGCTCATCTGCGCGTCTCCGGGGCCGCTATTCTCAAGAATGGCGAAGTGAATGGCGAAAGATAGCATATATATTACAAGAGGAATAACGATCAAACCAACCACTCTGGCAGCGAGATGGCCTGCAAGTTCGACCTAATCACTGTCAGTAAATATAAATGAGATGTGCAGATGCGTAAATATCCTTACCTTGGGCATCTTGTAGTCACCAAACTTTCTCCAGAGATCCTCAATGGTATACAATCCTACGAGAGCTGTAACGAAGAATCCCACCCACTTGACGCTGGTAACACATCCAATGCTAACACCGGTCAACGCAAGCCAGGCAAACCACTCCGGGCTAAAGCTCTGGTTTTGCAGTCTGTGGAATCTTGCCCAGCAGAGCACGGTGGTAAAGGTAAAGCATAGAAGCATAGAATCTAGGAGGATAAATCTGCTGATAGTGGTGTATGAATTCTCGCAGAGTACCATCAAGGTAACGAACCAGACTGCCGGTCTCTTGAAGTTCATCTCGCGAGCTGTATAGTATGCCATGGGAATGCAAACAGCGCCGAAGAACGCGTTGAATGCTCGCATGACTGTGTAATTAAGCTCCTCGGGGTATTTCTCTCCTGATTTGAACTCGAAAGAGCCATTATATCCTGCAAGCCATCCAGATAATCCAACAAGCATTTTTCCAAGAGGAGGGTGGACATCGAAGTAGAATTCACGTTTGAGGTAGTGAGAGCCGAACTTGCCAAAGCTATAGGTTGGATATTAGAAGCGATTCTTACACATTTTGAAACAGTTCTTACTGTGCTTCATCCCAAGTAACGATTGGCGATAACCCAATTTTATATAGTCGTGTAAAAAAGGCTAACAGCGTGAAGATGAAAGGTGCAATGAGGAATTCCCACTCGTCAAGGAATTGGATGAAAGATTGTTCCTTCTAAAGTTGCATTGTTAGCCAGTCCTCTCCAGTGCTTGTGTGTTGGCGTGATTAATTGCGATGTAAAATTTCTGTCATGTTCTGCCATACCTTCCTCACTTGCGTCTTCTTCTCATCTAGCTCGACCTTGTCTACAACGCCACCATTTGGTGCTGTGGAAACTACATTTCGTCTTCTAATTGCCTGATCATAATCTGCTCCAGAGGCGACGGCTCCCTGTGTCGAAGCCATGTTGATCGTGTCCACAACACTTGCTCAACGTAGGAGTTCCCCAATAAAGCTTGCGCCGTTCGAGAAAGTTGATGGGCCGAGTGGGAAGAGGTGAATTCGAGACCCTGGCCAAAATGAATGTGAGAAGAGAATGGTCGTCAAGTATTAAAAAGATCTAATTGTCAAGATCAAACATATCTGCAGATCACGTTAGAGCTTCAAGAGGCGGGATCGATAAAGAAATCCCTTTGATCGATTCTCTTGTCAAGGCACAAAAATTGTTGGACGCTCGTGGAGTTAAAAGGGGCGGCTATTTTAAGGGCGGCCCGCCAGTCGAGCCCAGGCATTGATGACACTGCACCTCAGAGGACACCTCTCCTGGACATGAGGCTGAAAAGCCTTGTGGGTCACCACAATCTCTCATGGCAAAAGGATCGCCATAAGATCCCCTGCTGTGGGAAGTATAAAAACATCGAATAGTAATTCAAGGACATATTTCTACTGATATCGATTATATGGGCTTGGCTAAAATCTGGTTGAGAGCTGAAGGGTTATGCCCACACAGAACCCTAATAGCAAATATACGAGTTCATTCGCTCGTATTCGTATGTACGAACTACCCATATCCTGTAGCACAATCTACCTGTGCTTTGAAGCTGTATGATATTACATCAGAGGCCGTTGACCTTTCCAATACGCCATTTTCTATCCCCGATTGTCTAAAGCAACCAACATCTTTACACTTTATTCCTCATCCTGATCAAGAGGCTTATACTGCCCACTTCTACCGCTCTTACCACTTCTGACACTGCTTGATCCATCACGACCTCTGTTGACTATACGCGAGATCCAGCCGCCAACGCCCTCGCCTTCAGTATCTGCTTCACTAGCAGCATATTGCGGTTTTCCATTCACGATGGATACATCAGGAGGATCAATGTTAAGGCCGGGAATTGCATTGGCTGCTCCTAGACCTGGATGAACTTGAGGGGTCGAGCTTACGATGCCACGTCGAAGGTCCATGGAAGGCACCGGAGAATTCACGCTCCCACCTATTAAGGAGCCTGTCTCAGCCCTGGTTTGTGGCGTTGGCATCGCTGTTGTTGCGTCGCCAAATAGTAGGTCCATGTCTTCTAGACGAATATTGGCAGTTTCTGGGTAGATGAAATAAACTTTGCCGGTTAGTCACTTGCAGAAGTAGAATAGAGGAAATCTTACCAACAACAAAACTCGTGGCGCAGAAAAAGGCATGCACAAGATAGAGGCGCCACTGGATGAGTTCTTGCAAAACTGGTGTAAGCTCTCCGACCAAGAAGTTGAATGCCCAATTTGTGGCTGTAGATAAACTTGCGCCTTTGGAGCGAATGCTCAAAGGCAAAATTTCCGGTGGGTAAAGCCAGGGAATAGGGCCCCAACTATATCCAAATGCTGCATTGTATATCATGACGAATATAACAACAAGAATCGGTGTATGGCGGATGTCTAGATAAAGGAAGTAAGATATGGCAGACAGTGACAGCACCATAGCCACTGCACCACTCAAAAGAATGAATCGCCGTCCCCATTTATCAACGACATACCACGGAGGTATTGAAGACATAAGATAAGTGATGGCGTTGATTCCAGTCATGAGAATAGCCGACCGCCCGATAAACCCAGCAGACTCAAAAACTAAAGGCGCATAATAAGAAATCACATTGATACCGTTCAGCTGGGCAAATGCTTGTGCTGACATCGCAATGAACACGCGGGTTCTGTACCGTCGGAACATGTCGGTATAAGACTTCTCTCCCTCTTGACGGGATAAGAGGACGTCCATCTTGATTTCACGGTATTCCTCACGTGCTTTCTGGTTATGAATGTCACCGCCTCCATAGAGATTTGCAATTACGACAATACCTTCCTCGTCATGGTCATTATCCAAGAGCCATCTGGCAGTGTCAGCAGGGCCAGACCACAATATATTATATGGTTTTCGTACCTTGGAGATTCGACAATAAGTAGACTCCCTAATCCAAGCAACGCACCCATCACACACTGCATGACTAGTGGAATCCTCCAGGAAAGGTCGCTATCTATGTAGCTACAAAAGTAATCCACCCATACCGATGTTGCATAGCCGGTGATGTTACCAGTAAACTCGATACAGGCAAGCTTGCCTCTATTATGCGGCGGGGATATTTCGGACTGGTAGACAGGCACGATGGTGGACAGCATACCGACGCCAAAACCTGCTGTAATTCTACCAATGAGCATCATCGGCATGCCGTTAGCGAAGCTCTGACATGCCCCTCCGAAGAAGAATATCATGGAGCCGTATAAAATGGTTCTTTTTCTCCCAATCATATCACCAACTCTGCCCACTATCAGAGATGAGAAAAACGCCCCCACCTCAAGAATAGCCACCATTGTGCCAACCTCAGGTCTTGTTGGTTGATTAAAATAATCTTTGAAATAGGGACCACTACCTCAAAATATTAGGCCTGCAAACCCACATAATTTTTATAGATTAATGGACCTACGTGATAATGCCTGACATAACTCCTTGATCATAACCGAATAGAAAAACGCCTAGGGATACAAATATGCTAGTGAAATAACTGATGACAATTAGCATCTGAAATGGCTTGTCAAAGTCAATCGTCCTACACTAATGGCCGGCCGGTGAGGCCATGCATCTGTCTCTCTCCTCCCGACATGATAATGGCCAGGATATGTTCGATTCTACCAATGTACCTCGGGGGAGGGGTGGGTATCTCGATATCCTCCTTAACGATTCCAGGATGATATTCTTTCTGCTGTTGGTCTTCGTAATTCTCTTGATATCGGACTCGTTTTGTTCGAGAGCCGCGTCTTGAGGCTACCCCAACAAACCCCTGGTTGTTGAGACTTTCCTGTAGTCTAATGGATAATGGATCCTCGTCTCCCAATTGCTCTGCGAGATCGCCCGTGTCACTCCAGGAGTCGAATTCGGAGTCTGGGGAGGATGATCGAGAAAGAGAGGAGCGCTGGCCCTTCTCGGTCACTGACGACCCCAGCAGTGGTCTGGAATGCGGATTCGACTGGCTTCCTGCTGACGATAAGGTCCTAAGAGGTATGTTCGCAGGGCGACGGGATGCCTTTGGAGAAGGAATATTGAAAAAGTGTGGACTGTGCAGCAGCAGCCCTCTGCACTATGTTGAGTTGGTTCTTTAGGTTGACAATGCCAGGGAATCGCTCCGTCGCCGATTGGGTCTAGCAGAGCCGATTGCACCCCAAAGTTTTTCCTCTCAGCTGCAGTAGGGTGGGGAAGAGGAGGTGGGGTCATGAACTGGATGCGAATGACTGGGTGGGTGAAGCATCAAGAGTCAAAGATGGGATCAGAACTCGATGGGCACGAGGTTGAGAGTGCTCATGAACACGTCGGCATGGGGAATGACGATGGTAAGGCCCAAAAGGGGTTCAGGGCCCTAGTCGAATCAACTCGCTCAGCCTTATAACAGACCGTCCGCACCACCTCACCTTAATCCGCCTGACAGAACTCTTCGCCATAAACTACTCCCACGCTGTCAATTCAAATTTGATTCTTGTATTCAATATAATTATGATTGTGTTTTATTGTTACTGGTGGACTTCGGGATTCATCGAGCAGCTCCCAATTCTACACAGCATCAAAAACTAAAAAATCATCGAGGCTGGCTGCCTAATAAATCGAAGAGAGGACGAAAGCAACCTTACGTAAGGATATGAGAAATGTTTAAAATGTATGTCAGAAGGCCTGAATGGGTGGCTCATATGACGAAGGGAACCCTTTTAGCCCGTGACCTTAAAAAGGAAGAAAATATCTGTTTTCGCATAATGGGCTTCAAACCAGGCAGAACCTCCACAAGATTTCTAGGTGAGGCAAGGAACAATGATTCGCTTTCCTGTATCCATCGATTTTCCTATCCTAAATCATCACATATGTGTTTGGTGCAGGCCGAGGATGCCAAACACTGATCACAACTCTGTTCATCCGATAAGTACTTGTGATAATGTCGCTCGAAATAAATGAATCAAGATTTCCCACTACAGAGCATTAGACTAGATAATGCGTCGAAGATGTTTCACAAAGTGGTGAATAGTTCATGAGAGGGCATTTTTATCAGGTGACGAAATTTCTGTTCTGCGGCGCTGGTACTATTGAAGATAATGCTTCCAAAAGCATCAACTTGAAAAGTGTACAGCCTTGCATGAAAAAATTTATTCTATGGAAACTTATCATTTGGTTGTTGGGCATATTTTGAGCACCACATGTCGACTATCAGCTCTATTTAAGATTTCAAATGACTCTTCTTTCTCTTTCTATCAATTAACCTTACATGTCACACAACTTCTCGGCTCTGCACTTAACTTGAAAGGCTGTCAGCCTGGTGATGTTTCGAAAATAGCCACCTATCCAGCAATGTTTCCGGACACACGAAGAATTGTGGCTGTCGGGCCAGCTTCCTTTATAGATACGGTACAAGGGTTGAGTTTTGCGCTTCTAATTCCGCAAAGGTATAATATGCCTGTCTCTAACCCGATCCAGAAAGGCATTGAATAGCATATACTCCTGCCCTATGAGGCATCCAAGACAAAGCAATAAGCATTATCATAGTTATGGACCAGACATTCAATATAAAAACTAAAGACGGCCATAGTCTTTCTTGTTCAACGCAAGGACTTCCTCGCAAAAGAGCCGCTCGCGTCTATTTTTGAAACGTTGAGCGGAGTTACCTCTGTAACTGGAAGCGTGCTGCCATCGTGTGACATCAAAACGGTCGTTGTGTCGCCGATTACAGTGATGTGCAAGTAAACTCGCAAAATCTTCAGATTATGCTCCAACATTAACAAGGCTCAAATGACTGTGTTCTGTCTGCGGTCCAGCAATAGGTTATGGCCTGCTGAGGGCCTGCTGAGAGACTGGGGATTCTGGGATCCGATTCAGAGATTTTGTTTCGTGTATCTGGACGTTTGTTTTTCCAACCGCCGTAGCCAATCACCGCATGCCATTCTTCAATTCAGCTGTAATGGTCCCATCATCGTCGACGATATCCTGATGCAGGTCAACGGTCAAGAATCTCACCTATCACCGACCCAAGTTATGCGGCTGCTCCTCGACCGCAGCAGCAACTAAGGCAGATCCTACCAGTGCAGTACCTGCAAATTGTGCAAGTAAGGTGGCAACCCAGCGCCACTCATGCACAGTGTATGCAAAGAACACGACATCCCAACCACTTCGCCATGTTCTTCGCGACTTCGCTGGCAGTGGCTGGCAAAGCAAGTAATGCGTTTCAGCCACATCATAGGTGCTGTAAGTGTAATTGAGAAAATACCCGTCGTCCGCCCCCAAACATCGCAATTATGCACAAAACGGTAAAACTCGAGTCTGGTTTCTAGGGGATTTTCATCACCCTCCGACCAAGAAAAGCAATTCGGTCATCTCTCCATTTCTGCATAAAGCGGCTCATAAAACCTAATTGCAAGCATATGCGGATGCTTGCTTGGAATTGCTTTGCGATTAGTGCCATTCGCGCTTCTCATTCGCCCGGGCGGGCATTGCTCCTCCCTAAATTTGATGGTTGCTCCCGACAAGGAACCTGTAATTATAGGCCAGGGTCCTGAAGAAACCCTGTTTGGACACTTCGGAGCGAGAGAGCGCGGTGGTTGATCTCTTTTCGCCAGCTCAGTACCAAACTTCTCCTCCTCCTCCTCCATCTTTCCATCACCCTATTGAAATCGTCACCGTAGTCGTCGCATCGTGATACATGATCCCTTGTTGTTGAAAGAATACAATATTGTCAACATTCCCCTTCGTCTGGAGTTGCAAGGAAGCGACTACGCCTTAGTGAGACTCGTTCCTGACTGGGGACATCTCTAGCGTCCATTGCGCGCAACCATACAAAACAAGGAGGGTCTCCAACCAACTCCTCAACTACAATCGAAAATATTCCACATTTGAGTGCTGCTGTCGCCAGGCAAAATTGGTTGTCGGCGATCAGCTACAAATCAAACGTCACTACGCTGAGAGACGAGACTTCCCGGCTTGAAACCGCATACCAGCCACCCACAGCGCCGTTGCGCGACCTGACAACATGGGCAGCACACAGTTTGGCAATTTTCATGTAAGCTACTGCATGCCAAAGTATCAATTGGATGTGTACGGTCAGCCTCAGCAGCCATACTGACAATGTGTTATTTAGAACTTCTGTCGAGACTCGACATTACCGATATGCAATTTATTTCCAGGATTCAGCTATGACAACCCCAGCGGTTACGAAGGACACTGCTTTTTGACTGGGATATCATTGAAGGACGGCAAGCATCTGGGGAATCTAGGATCGATATTGTTATGCGGCGTTGCAATTCTAGTGACGTTGTTTCTCTTATGGCGTTCAGAAAGAAAACAAGCCGCTGTAGGGCGAAGGTACGGTTACCTATCATTGTCGACACTGGCTCTGTTTGCTAACTAGATGACAGGGAAATGCAACTGTTCCTGCTCGGGTACATAATCATACAGATCTGCGAAATATTTACAGTTGGCAAGTTCCCATTGAACAACAAAGTTCGGATTGTATGTAGGATTGCATCAGATATTTGTAACATTGCTAACATGTATAGGCGTTCACTGGTATACATATCGGCTTTATCACTGCAACTACATGGATTCTTTTACTCAATGCTATCGTCGGCTATCAACTTTTCGACGATGGGACTCTTATTTCACTGCTTCCCATGAGTGTCTCAGCAATAGCACTCCTGATCGGGACTGGCTATATTGCTCTTGATACTGGACTTAGCTGGACTGGCTACTGGGATGATAGTTGGACATCGCCCAACAGGCATATTGCGCTTTATGTGCTATATCAGCTAGCTCCCTTGGTTTTTCTATTCTTCTTCTTCGTTTTGGAAGCGATCTTGGTAATCAGAATTCTCGGCGAACGTAAGCCCATGCTCTATCTCGGAGGTGCCGCTTTGCTTTTTGCCCTTGGTCAAATCTTCAACTACATTGTCAGCACGCACATATGCAATGGAACCAATGGGAAAATTGACGGGGCCCTTTTCGAGACACTCTTTACACTACTTGCAGTAGTGGCGGTCTGGGTCTTCTGGTCCAGCATCACCGAAGATGACTGGCCAATGCCAGTCGCGGGAGGAACGTACACATAACGATAATAACTACAAGTAATTAAGGCATAGGATAATGGCGTTGGGTGGCAATTTTTCTGCAAAACGGCTTTTTGAACGAGAGATGCACTTACGAAGCGAAATATCGAGCTAGAACATATCTAAATACTCAGCTTTCTTCAGTAAGCACGACTGCTACACCTGATGGTGTATATAGGCACGACGATGCATACCCTAGTTTACTGTATATTTCTTGCTGGTTAGATGCTACATTGGAGGATCGGCCTGTATATGATTTGCTTGTCAGTAGTATACCCCACAGAGGCGAATAATGAAATAGTGTTAAAACGAATCATTGGGCCCTTGACTCATATCGTGTTGTCGCTATGAATACATAGGAACGTTGAGATGCAAGGCAAGACTACCTTCTGCAAGAAATGGAGATCAGCTCGGTGCCGTGACAATCATTGCAGCAAAGCCTTAGAAGGCAGTGGTTTTATTTCCTTGGATCTCTGCTTGAGCTATATCCTTGACAGTGCGTGAATTTCCTACTTCTAGAGAAACTCTTGTCTTTTCAGTCTGAAGTAGTCATCGGACGAAATAAAAACCAGCCGCATGCTAAATGTTTACAGAAGGTAGCTCTTACTTGCTCCAAGCGTGGTGAGGCAAATGGAAAGGGGAAAGAGGTAAATTTGATGAACGCGCCAACTAGCTGGACAAGTATCTACCAGCTCGGAAAACAAATTGTTCAAATTCGAGTGGTCTCTATGCGGTACACTTCACACTATGGCCACGAACGCACTTATTATCATTGTCAACTTGTTCTTAGAGTCTCTCACGTCAGTAATAGCTCATTATATTATCCAATTCCGCCAACTAAACCTATGTATCTGTAGGAGATCATGCCCAACGTAATTTTGAAAAAGAACAAGACAATTATGTAGCATAGCTTAGGCCTGTGTAACAGTTATCGTTGCATATGTAGTCCTGGACAAGGCTGACGAACCACCTATGCGGCCCCAGTATTTTGAAAATCCATCCAATGAGGGACCGCTTCAGCCTTATTTACATCTTCAAATTTTGGTCTCCCATTCATTTTTCCCTTCCTTTGCTTGTCTCTCATTGTGACTGATACAGCTAGATACAGCATGTCCGACTCCGATGGCGAGTACGAAGGCTCCGACATTGAGGTAGATAACCCATCTGAAGAAGTGGTCGCAGGGCCTACAAAAGGCACCAAAGGCAGAGCAGCATGGGAGGCAGTCAGTCGATCATGGGATACTGTTGTAGAGACAGATGGGAATGTGAATGTGCAAGGCATAAGAGAGGAAGACCAGAGGAAAAGGCTGTTAAAAGACACGACCCCTTTACAGAGAGGAATCATACGCCATCTTGTTATTATTCTCGATCTCTCGTTCGCAATGGTTGAAAAAGACCTACGCCCAACACGCTACCTCCTTACCATTCGTTATACCTCTGAGTTTATTGTCGAATACTTTGAACAGAATCCAATATCACAAATTGCGATTATTGGCTTACGAGATGGGCTTGCTGTCCCCATCAGTGTCATGAGCGGCAATCCAGCAGAGCATCTCGAAAAGTTGACGAAGCTCAAGACGGAGGAATCTAAAGGAAACCCCAGTTTACAAAACGGTCTTGAGATGAGCAGAGCACAGCTGTTCCATACTCCGGCACACGGCACACGCGAGATCCTCATCATATTTGGGGCTCTTCTGACTAGCGATCCTGGAGATATCCACAGGACCATCGATAGTCTAATAAAAGACCGTATTCGAGTTTCTGTGGTTGGTCTTGCAGCACATTTAGCTATCTGTGCGGAGATGTGTAAACGTACAAATGCAGGAGATGAAGGCAACTACTCAGTAGCACTCAATGAAGAGCACTATCGAGAATTAATAATGAGGTTCACAACTCCGCCCATCACTCGCACCAAAGCGCAATCTAAACCGAGCCTTCTCAGTATGGGCTTTCCTTCTCGGGTATCAGGCGCTGGGAAAACCATGAGTTTCTGTGTATGCCATAACAAGCTTTGCTCAGGTGGCTACTTATGTTCGAGGTGCGAAGCCAAAGTGTGTACACTTCCTTGTGAGTGTCCCATTTGCGGGCTGACGCTCATCCTTTCCACGCACTTAGCAAGATCCTACCACCATTTATTTCCGCTTCAGAACTGGGTCGCTGTCTCTTGGGCGGATGCCGCGAGGTCTACCGCATGTTTTGCGTGTCAAGCGGAGTTTCCTAAGCCTTCGAAAGGGAAAGGCATTCAAAATGAGCCACACGCTCCAGGCGTGAAAGCACCTGATCCGAAGGTTGTTAGTGAGAGCGGGAGATATGCATGTCCCGTGTGTCACCAGCACTTCTGCATCAACTGCGACGTCTTTGCGCATGAGATCCTCCATAATTGTGGAGGGTGCCAGAGCCTTACACGGCAGATGAGTAACGGATCAAGAGGGGATGTCGTGCAAGAATAGGCGTTATGGGACTTAAATATAGCATGAAATCGGCGTAATCTTGATTGCAAAAAAATGGTGGGGATGCAGGATGCGTCGGAGTTAACTCAGGATACCCTTTTAGAGTATGGTATGGAGCATTCAAGGAGGTGCAATTATTATGAACGATACATACAATATTGGGCGTTTTCGGAGGGCATTTAGCTATTATGAGGTTGAAATGGAAGCTAGACTTCTCAGAGCCTAGGAAATAATATTAGGAAAGGTATAATTTGTCAGTCATTATGTTTCTCTATTGTGGTGTTTGACATCGAATTATTTTAATTCCTATGTTGCTGAGGGCTCGGCGTCGTTGAGATTCCTGTCTGCTCACTAGCAGACTACAACACGAACGTCACATCTTGCCTCCTATTTAAGACAGATGCCCGGAAGCAGCTGCTCCAAACATATATTCTCTCTTTACCACTCAGTTCTCCGTTACTTATCATTGTACCACAGCTTCTGCTAATTTAACCTTGAGCTTACTATTCAGATGTCACGCACCACGTCCCTTACACCTAATGACACGAATTGATCACCTCTCATCCTTGAATATATCCTGTCCTACCCATCCATCCCAAGACATAAAGCAAGGTCGAAGCGACCATAACCAGGGCCCCAAACCCATCCATCTCCAGACACCACCGTTCCCAATTCGCCGTGCTCCTCGACTCCTGCCTAAACTGCTCCGTGCAAACCAGCTCTCCGGAAAGCGGCTGCTGCACATGCAGCTCTACCAGCTGGCCATCCATCCTCAGCCCATAGATGGTTTCCTCCCTAGCGCTGAGGTATTCGTAGCTCCATTGCCACTCCGTTCTTGCTTCCCAGAGCAGCTTTTTTGCCAGGAGCGGTGCGAGTGCGACGCCTGGCAGGGGTTCGCAGACTAGGATCGGATCAAAGCAGACAAGCATGTTGATTATGCAGAAAACTGTAGATGTTCTGTAGTATGTGGTTAAATTTGTATGCTTTTGTGAAAAGAGAAGGGGGGAGAGGGGAGGACTGGAAAGAGGATTCACCTTCTTCGAGATTCCTCAAAAATTCAATCTCTCCATTGTTCTTTCGACCTGAAGACGTCGTATGTAGTATATCCCGCCCTGAGCATTCCTCTACACAGCTCTTCCCCTAATAACTAAAGCATAAGCATTATTCACTAAGATTCATATGTGGGTGAGTTAAAGAATTACCTTTATAGAACGGAGCAACGGCCCATCGAAGTCACTGTACTCGATACCTCCTTCGGCAATCTGGAGAAGCACGTAGATCAAAAGAGATTGCAAGGCGGCCAGGAGTTCCCATTTACTAAAATGCGCGTGCTGCACCTGTATTAGCGCCTCACTACCAGCATCGCCTTATTTGAGAAGCTACCTCTTCACATAGGCGGTCATTCTCCAGGCGGGTCGTTTTCCAAACTAGCTTCCTGTTACTCGGGCCGCCGGAGAAGAACATGTTAACTATGCTAATACAATTTGTGAGCGGCTCCAGGATACCGCTCGACCCGGGCGAGAAGCACTGAGGATGTATGAACGGAGGAAAAGTTTCCGGTCGCAGCATCACCTGGGGGTAGGAGAGTAATATACCTCTTAGGATGAGCACGCTAGTTTGTGACCCTACATTGATGGTTGGGGTTGGGGCAAGCCATGTTGAGGGGACCTTGATGTAACTCAGATGAAGACACTTCTTTGGTTGGTACCAATAATGTAGTTTGGTTTTCTGAAGATAGTAAAAGTCTCGCATCATTTCTATATATATCTTCCCCAGAAGAGTTTGTTTTTGGATAGTGGCACTCAATGTTCCTGGCAATACATCTGGAGCATTTTAGAAGCTTAGTATTGCATTTATTCTTGCCTTTGGAGCAGCCACTACATAACCTAATCCGGGTAGGACGCTCTGTGGTAGATTTCGACCGGCAGTAATACCCGTGTCTTTCAGCGTTGATTCTGAATACCGTCATATTAGTTGCCAAGATAGTTACATATTAGTAAAGTGAGGTACCACTTACCCTTATTGAACGACTTGTTGCAAAGACGGCAGCGAAGTACTTGCTCCATATCGTGGAATCAATCACTCCAATTTGTAGTTTTGAGATAATGTAGACACTCTGCGTAAAAGCCGCCAGTCTACCTTTTTGCCGTTTACATGTAATCATTGTGTAGCAATCCGGGCCGGTACAAATTGACAAACGCAGCAACCCCTGGCTTTACGTATATCTTGCCTCTATTTAATGACATTATGACCTGGACGACCTGGCTATTGCAAAAACGGTGTTAACGTTAAATCCAATTTCTGTGTGATACATCCGTTCATACTCTCTTGCGAATAATAATCAATATGCAATTATCGGAAGCCTCGCATTCGAAGCTGGAACCTCTTTCTTGATTCGAAGCAGAGATATTGACCAGGAGCGCCCTTTCTCACAGCACAAATACATGCTATCATTCTCCTGCCTCCAGATATGACAAGAGGCAGCGTCTTGGATTTAACAACCTGAGGCGGGTGGAGTAGCAATACGATTTCTTTATGTCCATCAGCGGTGGAGCGGCGAACTGAAGTACAAAATGTAATGTACGACCCAGCCTCTTCAAAATGTAGTATACTGCTATGAGGGTATATATAAGGATGTCCTCCAAGGACTAATGCTTAATTGTTCATCTTAAACTAAACTTCTTGTTTCTTCAACATTAACCAGCAATATGTCTCATGCTCCAGCACCCACCGAAATCTGGCACAACAGAAGTTATCCGGGCATTGACCCAACCCGCCCTCAGCTTTCAGTCAACGGCAAGAGCATTCTCATAACCGATGGGGGAATAGGTATCGGTGCTGAAACGGCCTACCAATTTGCCAGAGCAGGCGCCTCAAGCATAGGACTTCTGGGTCGGACTGAAAAAAATCTTGACACGCAAGCAAAGCTACAAGCTGAGTTTACCCACATCAAGATCGCCACGGGGCCTTCACGAGTTGAGGCTGCAGTCTCCGCCTTCGCCAGCTCCTCCAAGCTTGACGTTCTTGTCTCCAATGCCGGCGTGATGGAGATCCAAGAACCATCACAAGTGTTGATGCGGATGCCTGGTTTGACGCGCTACTCACAAATCTCAAAGCCTCTTTCGTCGTTACACAGACCTTCGTCGTAAGTTTAATTTCCCGTTGAATTGTCATTCTCATCTATAGCAGCCGGCAACGAGAGCTGTCATGAGAGCCAAGATAATTTCGTAGTCCAGAGAATTTAGATTTGAAGATAGACTCATGCGTTCCTAGCCCCTACACACGAAGAGTAACATCAATGCCAATTCCTTGGAAAGCGCTATGCACTTCCCAGCGCAACTATTGTAAATATCAACTCTGGGCTGGCACATCTCGATGTCCGGCCTGGAGCATCATCAAATTGTACGGCTAAGGCCGCCGCGGTGCGATTCTTCCAAGGTTTAATTTACGAGAATCCAAGGCCTCCTGTTGTAAATCTACATCCTGGTATTATTGCTACTGAGGCGGCGAAAAGAAGTGGTGCCATCGAAGGCCAGGATGAGAGTGCGTTCTAGAATTGATAGATGAGTTAGTTTGCTGACCCGTATTTGTAGTCGATTTGCCCGCAAACTTTATAGTCTGGCTTGTGAGTTTTAGGAGATCAGGGGAACTAATTTCCTAGATATTGGCCTTACTGGATGGCCTTTCTCTGCTTAAGTATACTTTGAAGGAGATATAATGTCTTTAGTATCTCCATCCTTGTATTAGATAGATGGATAGGTCGAGAAGAAATGCAGACATGATTCCCTGAACCCCTGACAATTGGCCTGGCGTCGGCTTAGAAGTATAGCCCTGCCTCCAATCTGCTGTTGGCAAGTGTAAAATACTCAAGAATATGGTTCCCCATAAGAGGTAAAGCCTGCCAGGTTGTACTTTAGGTGGCGATGCTTCGCAAAGCGTGCCAATCTGGCGGACTCCTAATTAATTATAGAAGTAGTACTTTATGATAATAAAAAGCGCTCTTGGACGGAGATACTTTTTGTCTGGAATACCATGTAATAAGAGGAAGGCCGTACCGTACTAGAGGATACGATTTAAGCCATGAAAGAGGGCTAAACAGTGTGCCTTACACAGGAGCTGGTGACCTGGTTCAGCTCCAAGGCAATTAATACTCAAAACAGCGTAGGGTGACGCCCGAAGCATAGCACCTGCTATAACCGCCATTCAATGCGATAGCTGCTTCTTGAGCCAAGGGAAAGGGCTTGTAGGTTGCTTTTGATGCGCGTCTGCGGAAGAATTATGTATATCTAAATACTTTTCCTGATTTAGACGATGATCGAGTCCCTATGTCATGCAGATTCAAGGCACTTTCTCGTCTATACTTTATGAAGTCCATCACGTTATCATAAGCACCACATGCAACTACGCTAGATCCTGGTGCGCCCCTGTTCTTGTTATGCGAAAGAACTACAAGCATAGGACTTGTTGTGTTCCCAAACAGGCGAGCGCAAAGGATATTAACTTCCAAGGAGTTGCCCTGCTATGTCTAGGATTTAGGCATGGCCGACTTTCGAACAAGAGAGACCCTCGCAACTCTTCAAAGAGTACTGACTGAACCAAACACATGTCCGCAGACACGTTGAAAACATGATGAAAAGTCATTGAATGAACCCGCCGACTGAGAAAGAAACAATTGACGGGAGCGTGGCACGAATACACGAAAAGGGTCGCCAACATGTTCAGATTGACTATCAAGCACAACGCCATACATTGCCAGAGATCACTGTCCATTGCCCTTTACGCATCGTCCATCAACTATGGGGTTCAATGGACACTTCTCTCTTTATTTCATTGGTCTATACCAGTATCGAAGTTGTCATTTTCAAGCCTGGAGCGATCAGAGAGACAATTATCGGTTAATCCGACTTCATGCAAGACGTGGAGTATCTGTGGTGGCTCAATCTGATCTTAGGGCTGCTAAATTATAGACTGGACCCCTGTGAGTAACTGGCTCCCTTGAACTCATTGGTTCTAAAGACGATCGTAACTACTCGTCTCTCCAGGTGCATCGACCCCCTCAAAAACTAGATCAGCACGTTCTGATCAAGGAGCGGTACTAAAATTGTGCCCGAGTCTAAGTTCGGCTTCGCCTTTTGAACTATTTCTTAAATATGCTACAAATTACCGGAGGCTTAAGGAAGAGATGCTGTGATTCATGGCGCTCAGCGCATCTGCTATTGGCCTCTGCGTTAAGGGCCCGAGATCCGTTAGGGAAACCAATACTACTTCATTCCGTTCCCCGGCTATTTTGATGAAGTAGTCGAGCGAATGTCCAGAAATGGTAGAGAAGGGTTCAAAACGGGGAAGGTTGTGTCTTTATTGCTGATACAATCTGCAGGGCATTCATTTATCAATCTGAATTGAGGACAAATGAGACTCAAGTGAAGTCTATCTTAATCACTGTCACAACCAAGCGGTGATGCCTGGTTAGTGTATGAAGTGGTTTGGATTGTTTATAGCACAGAGAAATAGACTGTATCTCTTTTCATCCATTTCATGAACTTGCCGCTTGTACAAGTGTATTGAGGCAAGTCCTTTTCGACTGGAATTATCAGCTGCAGTGAACACAAATTTCCTTGTGGAAAAGGCATGTAATTATATCCTGAAATTTTGGTTACGTTGCCAAGACAAATCTGCGTCCGGTAGCTTAAAATCTTATCAATCAGTCAGGAGAAGATTCAGCATGTCTAATTCCTGATGTATGGTAATTTCATCCAGTTTCGGGTATGGGGTGATGCACAATAGCTGCATGGAATTAGCATATATTAGAATTAAAAATCCTTCTCCTGGCCCTCCTAGAGTTGATTCGTTCCTGATATTTTGATACTCAAAGAGAACTGTTTCTTGGCGGACATTGTTGTGCTTGGACATGAAAAGATCAGATCAACTTGTTGTGCCATAACTGTGACTTTGTCCTATTCTTGCAGAAGTAGAGATGTCCTCTATCAGAGTTTTTCTTTCTGAGAAGCGCAGGATAATGGGACCTAAAGTAGGGCATTGATTGGCCAAAATATTGTATCAGTCTAGTTGCATGTTGCACAGACCAATAAAAACGCTTCGAGCTTTCAGCCTGTGTAGTCCGTCATATGAGCTCTTGTTTATACTCTTGGAAGGTTTCACAACAGGTCAGATATCGCAGAAGTACTTGTGATGGTACCTTTGTTTGTAGTCTACCTCAATGGTAGAAGATTGGTATACACCGCCAGATGTAGAGGAGCTTAGCTATAGAAGCATGGTAAGTGCGTCCCAGCGCTGCTGCGGAATTGCTTCCCGTGTTGCCTCAGCTGCTTATTTCAGGTCAGCTGGTTCGTCGTCGTTGGTGAATAAGGATAGAGGATACCTCCCACTGTTGGAATAGTTCTTTCGCTATGGATTCATAATCGTTAACTCGATTGGAATCTCGCAATCAAGGCATTGGTTCGTCTCCAAGAATTCTTGCCGCTTTACCTGTTTTGAACTGGTTCATCAGAAGGCGGATCAGAGCAGTCAAGGCTCCAGCCTCGCGGAACTTTTTTCTAAACATCCTCAACACAACTACCACCACGCTAATACGACGACTGACTTTACCTGAATTCTACCAGAAGATAGCGATTGTTCCATAAGAAAGACCTCTACGCCGGTCGCAATTCCTTCTGTACCCCACGTTAGGCCTCTGTCCTGCATACGTATCAGAATCGTGAAGTTGTGTCGTGGGCCGACCGGCCAAAAATACACCAAAACGGACTGCCCCTCCACGAAATCCTCAACCCGTTTCTGAAGACCGATTCTATTGCCACCATGGCATCTACTGCTGAGAATGCATGTAAGTCTTCTGAACTGCTCTGACAATTGAAACAGTGGAAGGGGACTAATAAATGCGCCTGGCAAAGCCTCAGCAGAAAGCCGTCAATCTAAGCAGTCTGATCTAGCCAAGTCTGTCTTAACTCACCAGATGAGTCCTCAAACGAATGCTACAAACGCAAACATGTCGCTGCTCCCAGAGGCAGCTTTCCCCCCTACGTCCAGTCCTCAAAAGGCACATCTAGCCCCCCCACCATCAATAGGCGGCATCGGACGGATTCCACACATAGGCATGTATAATGGAGTTGGCCATCCTCTCAGCGATACTCCATATGCTAGTTTCCCTTCTACCGCATCAAATAGTCCACGATTGTAAGTTGCTATATATTTGCGAGCATTTCTCTTCTCGAAATTGCAACCGGTGCCTTCCCACTTTTGCGCATCGAGATATGTTAGTGCACTTCCAGCTTAGCTTGATGTCAAATATTATTCCACACCAATTTCATTAATGCCATTTGCAATCGATGGAATGCTGATTTTTTGGCCTAAAGAATGCCCATCCGACAAAACTCTGGAGATTCTACGCCTCGACTTCGCCCGCATCCTTCTACGCTGAATATCCCTGGATTGACTATGTCAAAAGCATCCCCCGATGGAAAGATCTCAAAGAGAGACGTTAGTTCAAAGCTTGTTATTATCATGGTAGGCTTGCCGGCACGGGGAAAATCATACATTACCAAGAAGATGCATAGATATCTATCTTGGCAGCAACATGAGACGCGCATCTTCAATGTAGGCAATAGACGTCGAGTTGCCGCAGGCATAGGCACGAGTTCTGCCCCTGGATCTACATCAGCTTTGTCGCCCCAGAAGCAACGGGCTCAGTCGTTGAAAGTTGACGAAACTGAATCTCTCAACGGCACTGCCGCCGATGCTGCGAATTCTGCTCACGCTGCTCAGGCTGCTCGGATCATTCTCCACGGCGTAGATTCAGGCAGTCGTGAAAAAGTGGTAGACGATGAGGCCGAGAGTGCATCAGAGAACAAATCAGATCGTGTAACTCAGGCCACTACCAGTATGGACCAAACCGCCGACTTCTTTGATCCTCAAAATACCATGGCCGCCGCTATCAGAGAAGCAGTAGCCATATCTACCCTCGATGAGCTCTTGGCTTTTATTCTTGAGGGAGATGGATCTGTAGGAATTCTAGATGCTACTAACAGCACCATTGCACGGCGCCAGAAGCTGTTCAACCACATCAAGGAACGTGAGCCAAAACTTGGCATCCTTTTTGTGGAGAGTGTATGCGAGGATGAAAAGGTTGGTTTGTTGTAATCATTAGTTGATTGTGCTAATCTTCAACAGCTATTGGAGGCGAACATGCGTCTCAAGCTTCGTGGGCCTGATTATAAAGACAAGGACCCAGAAAGCTCCTATGAGGACTTCAAATTGCGTGTTGCTGCTTATGAGAGCGCGTACGAGCCATTAGGAGAATATGAGGAGAAAAACAATATGCAATACATTAAGATGATCGATGTTGGTCGAAAGGTGGTCCACCACCAACTCTCTGGGTTCCTTGCTGGCGGCATTGCATCGTATCTCTCTACTTTCAATCTATCTCCACGTCAAATCTGGATCACACGCCACGGAAAGTCAAAGGACAACCAAATCGGAAAATTGGGAGGCGACTCAGACCTCACAGAAAGTGGTATCCTTTACGCTCAAGTACTTTATAATTTTGTGACAGTGAAGCGCAAGGAATGGGAGGTTGACCAACGGAACAAGATTATGCAGCTGGAGAATATGCCTGTCCCCCAACGACCAGGAGATAACACTCCTCCATATCCGGAGCTTTTGGGAGATCTTGATACTAAAAACTTTTGTGTCTGGACATCCATGTTGAAGCGCAGTGTGCAAACGGCTGCATTCTTTGATGAAGATGAAGACTATGACGTTAAGAACTGGGCAATGCTCAACGAATTGAATGCCGGAATGTTCGAGGGACTTACCTACGAAGAAATTGCGAAGAGTCACCCAGAGGAATATGCTAAGCGTACAATCAATAAGCTCACATACATCTACCCGGGCGTTGGTGGTGAAGGTTATTTGCAAGTAATTGGACGACTGAAGGACATGGTTCGAGAAATTGAGCGTATTAAGGACCATGTTTTGATCATTGGTCATCGCTCCGTCTCTCGAGTCCTGATGGCATACTTCATGGACTTGACCCGGGATGATATAGCCGATCTTGATGTCCCTCTTGGAATGCTGTTCGTAATCGAGCCAAAGCCTTACGGCATCGATTTCCACGCATACAAGTATAACGAGCAACAGCAATGGTTCGATGAACTTCCCAATTACAAGCCTCAGAAGGAAACCGAAAAGGGCAATTAGCTCTAAGCAGTGGTGGCGATCAATGACATAAGATACTATGAAAAACACGAAAAATAATAATTAGGGGAATGAAGGCATACTTTGTACCTGATGGCGATGTTTTGCGACGGGAATTATGATTTGGAGTTGCCTGGCATTGCCTGTATGAATAATAATGATGATGATACGTCTGCTACAAGACGATGGCTCGGCGTGGCGCCGATGTTTGTAAGAATATGGGCTTCGTATGGTGTATGGGCGTTAAGGTAGAGGAGCGTTTGCATTGGTGGTAGAGAGAGTTATACGGTTGATACCCAGGGCTTTGCTTCATATATGCGAAACATTCATGATATTGGTAATGGCTTGTACGAGTATTGCAAGGACTGGGCAATTGGCTCAGATTAGAGCAAGATTTGCACCATGCTTTCTATGTTCCATACGTCCAAATTTGCTGTGAAAAGTCTAAATGTATAGGTACATAAATATTAGCTTGACTTAGAAAATGGAGCAGGGCTGAAGCCCTAGAGGCTTTGGTGGTATCTTGGCATTAATGTTGGAGGTTATCAATCCTCTCAATGCTCGACATGTAAATGTGCATCTACAATCAGTTTTGAACCATGTTTCAAGTAATTTACCATCGGAAAGAAACCTGACGGAGACCCTGGCTACCGCTGTAGCACCAAGCAAAATGCGCTAGAGTTAAGTTCGGCGCGGTAGGCTTGTTTATCCATACGGTAGTCACAAGGCTGTGGCCTTATCACTTTCTCACTCTGATCTCAAGGCTTATCAAAGGGATATTCAATCGAGCGCATTCGTTTTATTTGATTTTTGCTACCAAATGCATTCGTACAACTTATCGGCCGCAAATTCTATGATCAAGAAGTCTCAGCATTGCGCGACAGTGCCAATTTGGTCAACGGCAACATAGACAGGAACGCGACTACCTTGCGCGAAACGCTTCTCCTCCTACTTCTAAATGTGACGATCAATACAGCGACAACTACATAGAAGCTCGTTGCCTATATTATAGAAGGACAATTTCCGGTGACTTCACTCTCCCAGCACCCCTCCTTACACAGCCTCTTATCCCGACCTACCACCCCACCTCACAACGCTGCTACCCCTTACCAGAAGTTGGAGGCAGCTTACCATCATTGTCTGTACATCAAGGGCACTCGAATATTTTCCCTTCAATAGCTACATAAGCAAGCCTGCACGCAACAACTTCATTAACGTTGCGAACGTGCTCAAGACGCGCCTTGTCATTCCGCAAGAACTTCGACAAACTTTGTTCAGGATGGCTGGTACAACAAGGAAGCGTAAGCTTGACGACGACGGTGTTAAATATTATGCTGTTAAAGCGGGACATACTCCTGGTGTGTTCACGGCTTGGAAGCTTTGTCAACAGAGCATAACTGGATTCAAAGGTGCCCAGTGTAAGTAGTCTCCCACTTTACAGAGCAGATTCAGAATTGCTAATGCAAGTGTCAGTTAAGTCTTTCCTTTCTGAGAAGGACGCCATGGATTTTGTTGCTGGAAGGGTCGTCAAGGGTCCATCTGCAAAACCAAAAGAACCAAGATTTTACGGTGTAGCAGTTGGTAGAGTGCCAGGAGTATATGAAGAATGGGCGGAGGCAGAGCAGCAAGTAGTTGGCGTACAGGGTCCAAAATACAAGAAATTCCCAACGCGAGCTGAGGCAGAAGCATTCGTGGCGGATAATAGGAAAGATGGAGTTAGGCAATCTGGGCCTCCTTCGAAGAGAGCTAAGACCAGTGCCGAATCTGCGACAAAGGCAAACAAATTCGCGGCAGTCAAAGAAACCAAGGTCTACACAGATGGAAGTGCGTTAGGAAATGGTAGGGTCGGAGCTGTAGCTGGAGTCGGTGTTTATTTTGGACCTAACGACCAGAGGTAACTACCGTCACCCATTTTTGATTGTTCAATAGCCGTTGCTTACTTCAACTTAGAAATGTCTCAGAGCCATTGCAGGGAATACCACAAACAAATCAACGTGCAGAATTGACCGCAGTTCTGAGAGCATTGGAGATAGTTTCACTTACAGAAAACATCCGAATTTTTACCGATAGCAACTATTCCATTAGCTGTTCCAGTCTTTGGTATAAGAACTGGCAAAAGAATGGATGGCGGAATTCGAAAGGGGAAGACGTGATGAACAGAGACTTGATCGAGTCTATTCGTGAACTGATAGACTCGAGAGATCGCAATGGAGCGAAAACGAACTTTGAATGGGTCAAAGGCCACTCCAATGATCCCTCAAATGAGGCTGCTGATAGACTTGCGGTTGCTGGCGCTCGCACCGAACGATACTATTTTTGATTCGGAAGCAACTTGGTGCTAGCTCCCTGTTTGCTTGTCACACAGATTCTACTCCAGCTCAGCCAACACATTGTTTAACCCGAACCCAAGCATATAGTTCCACCAAATAAGCTGCGGAAATAATGATTCCACTCCAGAAATTAAGATCGAGATTGCTCATCATCTTACACGGTGTTCCAACCTAACGTCATTCGTCCAGCAAAGCCGTTCATCACTTCTTTTCAATTGCTTTGACCAGCCAGAGATCACAGCACTGTACGTCACGAATGCATAAAGATATTTTCTGGTCAAGGGATCAATTTTTGGCAGAGTCATCGGCATCCATGCTTATATATGGGTTGAATGACTAACCATCGGCTTCAGTTGGCTATATGCACGAGCAGGTGGTTTTGCATGGAGGTGCAAGGAGAGTTATAACGGAGATACCCATTTCACTCATCTCATGAAGCTTGTTATTTCTAAGTATGCGGAGTTCAGAGGCGCATCTTCAGGGGTGTATAGGTCGTTAGGACCATGTATTCTATGAGGTTTAGGAATCGTCCATAGCACTAGACCGGCCCAGTATACATGTGAATAATGCCACGTATCTAGCATATCTCTCTGTCACAGGCGTTGACCGTTCGTACGTTGTGTATATTAATTTTTGAGTTCCTCGTCATGAAGGAACGACTGAGGAGTCCACGTTTGCCATTCACCTATCCTGCTGGGCATGCCGAGTCAGCGCCTGACTGGGGTGCGCCCATGCATAACTTTTGTGTTGCCAAGCAGCGATAAGAACAGATAGCGATAACGAAGATCAGTCCCCCACCTTGGATTGGACTAGACTACACTCTCATTAGACGCAAACCCTATTTCACAAATATTTGTTTGGTCAAACCCCTGACACCTGCTTCTGATTGTAAACTCCTTCTTTACAGATCGGAACCTGTAAGCGATTGTGTTAGCTACGTGTGCAAATCGAAGACTCTGCATACTCTTGTTTTCATAAGGCCCTCAAAGTGGCGGTCCAAGTGATCACGCGCGGCTCTGTGTACATCTTTCCAAGTGATTCAATAACATCAAGCCCACCTTCCCCTAACGTGCAAGTCTTGCTTGTACACAAAAGCCCACACAGCGCAGGTGTTACCTGACAGGCAGCGGTGAAGCAGTCTTGAAATATGCCTACCTTAGCTGTCACTAACTTTAATGTATGTCAATACGATCGCAAGCATACTTCGACTAATATGAATAGATCGTTTGCTCCGTGCTTGGAGGCTTTATAACCCTCTTCGGACTCGTCTCATACCTATTTAAAGAGAAGTTCTATCTTTCTGAAGCCTGTGGGTTCACCGCCATATTACATGCTTTCTTTCAGCTAATAGATACCATTGTAGTGATATCACTTCTCGCAGGCGTCACCTTTTCTCCCCACGCAACCAATTTCGTCAGGCCTCTTGAGTATACTGGCTCGCAGTCAAATCTCAATGCGGTTACCTTATATTTTAGCAGGCTTGTGTTAGGTGTACAGCTTGTCCTGGCAGGAGTCCAGCTCCCGAGTCGCTACCTCAAGACAGAATGGAAAGCACTTGCCTTATTGCTGGGTCCTATAATGACGCTCATGTGGGTTGCAAGTAGCCTCTTAATCTGGGCCCTAGTTCCGAACCTGCCGTACGTCCATGCACTTGCAATAGCGGCTTGCGTAACCCCGACAGATCCTGTTCTTTCCAACAGTATTGTGAAAGGCAAGTTCGCGGACAAGAACGTGCCAAAAGATTTGCAGAAGATCATCATTGCAGAATCAGGTGCCAATGATGGGCTGGGCTATCCATTTCTGTTTATTGCGCTCTACCTCATCAAATATACAGGTCATGGTGGACTAGGACAGCATGGAGGTGCAGGGAAGGCTATGGAGTTATGGTTCGGTGAGACTTGGGGATATGTTATCATACTCAGTGTCGTGTACGGGGCTGTTGTAGGATGGGGTGCGAAGGAACTTCTACACTGGGCAGAGGAGAGGAAATTTGTAGACCGAGAAAGCTTCTTGGTCTTTGCAATTACTCTTTCCTTATTCATCATTGGCACCTGCGGCATGTTGGGTAGTGACGATGTGCTGGCATGTTTCATTGCTGGGAATGCTTTTACATGGGATGACTGGTTTCGCCTTCAGACTTTGGATGATTCTCTACAACCGACAATCGATATGTTGCTCAATCTGTCAATTTTCATATGGTTTGGGGCTGTTTGTCCATGGTCTTTGTTTGGAGACAACGAGATTATACCCGTATATCGGCTTATTGCCCTCGGCGTACTGATACTGTTGTTCAGGTAAGCAAGTAGTACCTCTCAGTTTAACCAATTTTAACCTATACCTAGACGTCTTCCTGTTGTATTCGCCTTCCATAGGTATATCCACCAGATTGAAGAGAAACGCCAGGCAATATTCGTTGGTTTCTTTGGCCCCATTGGCGTATCGGCCATCTTCTATCTTTATGTTAGTCTCGAATTTCTCGAGACTATAAAAGTGGACGGAATCGTGCGCGAAGATGCCGAGAAGCTTGGAGAGGCTATGATGATAATTGTTTGGTTCCTTGCTATCTGCAGCATCGTATGTCCTCCTAAACACTTCCAGCATAGCACATCTAACATAACAGATCGTTCATGGTCTCTCTGTCCCCTTAGGCAAACTAGGTTTCTTTCTCCCACGTACATTATCTAGAGCATTTTCGCACAACTCCGACGATGAGCATGAATCTTTCCCAGTCAGAAATTTTAGGGCCTCCACCATAACTGTGCTCCGGGAGAGAAGACGCAGGAATAGTACGTCTGGCCGGACGACGCCTGTTGTGGGTCAAGGGACAACAAGCCCTCGTTCCGCTACTGCGTTCAGAAGCGAGGAATCAGCTGATATTGAGCCTGGCACGCCACCGCTTGTGGCTAGCTCGAGGACTATCAAGTTTCCTGACGAGCCGTTGCCGGCGCAGTTATCCCTCGATCAGAGTGGACGACGAGTTTGAAACTACTGGAAGATATCGGAACAAAGATATATAGATAAACATGGGTAGACGGACGGCTAAGTCTTCTGAGGATAGGTTGGCTGCCAAGGATTAGGGGATGGTATGGAAGAGATGCAGAGATGACTAAATTGAAGATGATGTTTCCGTTTTAGTTGCACCACTTAACTCCTGTTTGGGTTACATCATATAAAGAAGACCCTGCATGATGCATGAGCTCCCTGGTTCCGTTATCTGTCACTTGCATATTGGTTAAGCCGCAATTCTACCGTCATATCGTCCTCCTTACACCTGCCTCCTGGGAAAGGTGTGGCAGCCAAGGTGTGGTCGTAAGTTGGTATTCACCATAATTGTGATGGATCGCCAATAATCGAGGTTTTTAGTCGGGAACGCAGCTCTAGTAGATAATCTAGTTGAGCGACTGTTCCCTAGTCCGGATAAATTCTCTCTAGTGAGGGAACGCATGTATGTATAGGTATTCGCTTACGGAAATAATGCATGCTTTGGCCATGAGGTTCACTTTTTCGAAGAATTTGGGCTATGGAGAGAGGCTCCATTAGTTGGGGGATACATCGTCTCTTGCTGCGATGCATTATTGAACTTTGTCACATAGGAATTGCTAGACTTTTCCGTGGTTGGTTCTGTAAATGCGAAAACGGATGAAGGTTAATCATCTTTCAGACATTTTGATGCAACGCCATCAGGTTACAGCCAGTTACATGTTAAGATGCAAGATGGATTTTCGAGCTTGGTAGCTTCTCGACATGGTTTAAAGCAAGGAGTACACCTCCGTGCAGACAACGTTCGATAAAAGAATGGAGCAAGACTAGTGAGCTGCTGTCAAACAGAATTGCGCCCAAAAAATCCCCAGAGCTTTAATGGTCTGTCAAGATGCTATTGATAAAAACCCACTTCGGGTAGACTTGAAAATTGCCAAAGAGATAGGGCTAGCATTTGTTTACGCGGTCCAGACCAGGTGGAGGAGCGCCTTTCGAGTTTATTTCCTGCTATACTCCACAATTTTTTTTTTGCCTCATCGCTATCTAATGCTCGATAGCTTTGCGTCGGCATCAGTTTGTCGGCTTGATTCGTCACTGGTTGAGATACGTAAAACCACCGACGAACCGGGCCGTCAATAAGTCTGAAGGGACGGGTACCCGATGGTGTTTGACGAGCCGAGACCGGCTTGTTAAAAAAATGTTGTGACCTCTTAACTCAACAGGATTAGAATACAGATACGAAGTTAGGTGGGCTGGGTTTTGGCGATGATGTGCCTCCGTGTCCTCCACCCCCTCCCCCCGTGGGAAACTAAAATTGGCCACTACTGTATAGTACGCGCATTCCCTAGAGCCTGGGTGTTATAGTGTTTTTTTTTCAAGGAGTATGCAAAACGGCGAGCATTCCAGCGGGTCGGGGGCGCCATTAATGCGCCGGTTAACGACGACCGAAAGCAAGAAAAATTGGTAAGAGGAACCGCGAAATGACTTCATTCCCACCACCCACCCCCCATCTATGCTGGCCCCTCCCTATAGTGGTGGGCATGCGCTTTTATTTCATGATCGGTAGATTTAGGAAGATGCTTTACCCATTTAGATCGGAGAAAAGGTTGAGGTTGGCGGGTTTACGTGTACCCAGCCTGGCGAGGCTGGGCTACAGGTGTAGGTGCAGGTTAGATGCAGGTTAGGTGCAGGGCAGGACGGTGATAGACAGTGGTAGTGCCTTTGGTATTGATCGGGATCTGGTTTTTGATGGATGGTATACAATATCGTATAGTATAGTATAGCATCTGCGTATGTAAAATTACTTTGGGTCTTTTGAGCCACACAAGCCTCCATTTCATGCTTCCGTTTTACATTTCACTTCCAGTCAAAATTAATAACCCCTTTTCACTTAACCTTCCGAAGATACTCACGATTCAAATTCTTCTTTTGAGGCGAAACATAATATTATAGAATTAGCCACCCATTTCAAGTATAAAAAGGGACAGGGACCAATCCCTTCCCTCCCTAGCCGAGTCTTGCTTGGGAAAACTCGTGCAAGTTGGAGGGCCTGACCAATCAGCAATCAGTAAATTCACACCTATCCAATCGTATGTCACTGCTGTGCTGGAGTTGTAGACCCGGGTGGGTCATTCAAAGACACGGGCCTTTTGAACCACAGAAAAGCCCGTTCAAGGGTCTCACACTCATAACCCACACCCTCTCTCTACTGTATTCTCTCTCTCGCTTGCAGGCACGTTTGCTGAGTAGGTGACAACGACCAGACTAGACCACCACCCAGACTCTTCCTCCCCCTTTGGCACACGAGTCTACACTAAACACTCGAAAAAATAAGGGCCACCATTCCCTCATTCCAGCAACCTCAGTAACGCCGTCTTTTGCTGTATCGCGAGTAACGACGGCCGGGTCGTCCTAGGCACTCTCCTCAACGGCGGTGACGAGTACTCTTGCCTAGTGACACCGAACCCACCCCCGACCTATCTATAATCGACCGACGAGGTACAGGCAGCTTCATCAACCACATTCCGGCGTGTCTTAAATCATTTGTGTCATTCGGATGAGAGGGGGCGTGGGGCTGCGAAATTTGGTGGACGTGAACGAACACGCCTGCGATCGTGAAGTTTGGCCAGCAAGACCTCAATTGTTCCAAAGAGACGCTCGTTCTTGCCGACCAGGTCATGCCGCAGTCAACAGACCCATGGCTTCCGGCCGGGGCGCAATTTGACGACGACTCGAGCATGGGAGACACATTCGACTTTAACGACTACCTGACTGATGTGCCAGATGCGGGCGACAATTACCTTGATTTAAATGCCAACTTCCCCGGATTGAAATCCCCAAATCCATATCAGAACACCTTATATACTACAAAAGCTCTATCTGATGGGGCAGATCTGCAGGACTCGTCTCCTTCAGCTCCATCTCCAACAGAATCATATCAGGAATCCTCATCTGGTTCGTCAACTAGATACAAGCGCAAGACGAGCGCGGATTCCTCGCGGTCGGCGTTGACCGGGACAGACCTTGCCACAGTTGGCATGAACGAAACTTTATGGCGTTCCCAAGAGGGAGAGATCGATACAAGGATGGATGATGCCGAACCGTTGCTTGTAAGCCCCTCTCAGCTGGGAAACTATGACGCCTCGGAAAGCTTCGACCAATTTTTGAATTATGACAATCTTGCCGATAGTCCAGCTCAACCTCCAGTCGCGGCCCTAAATTCCACGTCAAGAAGAGCACCCGTCTTAAAGACCGAGCCTGACGCCAAAAGGTGCCATTTACAGTACCAAAACCCAGAACTCATAGTAAGAAGGTAAGTTAGAATATATACTCTTGGTTTGCCACCGCTAATGAACCGCAACAGCAGCAGACTAATCCCCAGGCAAAGCGCGCCTTGATCAGTGAAGATCTTGGAGAAACATCTCCATGCGCCATCTATAGCCACGAATCCTCTCCTATACCATCTCACAACAATGTATCATCTCCGGGGACGGTCTATAATCAGAACATATCGCATTCAGCCGTGCCACAAATGCCACTGCCATTTGACTATGTTCCAAATGGAGGCCAGTGGATAACCCGAATTGGGGACATGAATAATGGATATGCATCGCAGACCTTGCAGGCTATATCACAACCAAATGGCTTGCAAAATGCCGGACCAGCGAAGCCTATATTACATATCCACCCGATACCCTTAAAAACACGCGTCGAAACTCAAATTCCAATCAAAATGACATTGTATCCAATGCCTCCCGGGGTCACAAAACTGCTCCTTCCACTTCAGAGTATATCAAAACCGAAATTGTTTGCCAAACCACCTCCACAACGCGATGCTACTACATTGATACTAGAAACTGCTTTAGTTTGCCGCAGTGCTATGAAATTTGACCATCTCAAAAGGCGTGCATTAGAAAAGCTGCGTTAGGAACAACGACTAGTCCAAACGGGAACCCGTCTGACAGCTCGGATGAGGAGAAGGAGGAGGACGAGGACAAGCCACTCAAGGGCGGGGAAGTGAGAATCTGCAAAGGTTGCATTGATCGAGAGAATAAAAGAGCAGCAAGAAAGAAAATCAAGAAAGCAGAAGAAGAAGCTGAATGGTCCAAATACGAAGAGAAGCGGATCATCGTCTTCAATACCAATGAGGTCAAGGAGTGGCAGCTGCCAACAGTAGCAACAAGCATCCCAGATCATGCTCGAGGCAGGTCTTTTGAATTCCCTGATGGAGCAATGCAAATTGATGCGCCTATGCGTATTGCATGCTATTGTAGACATCATAACGAGAAGTCCGGGTTTCAGGTCATCTTCACAATTAAAGACCATCAGGGTCGAGTTATAGCTCAACAACTGTCGGATCCAATCATGGTTACAGATGACCATAAAACTCATCCGGCACCCGATTTCGCAGGTTCGATTGAGGCTGGTCCTGGCACAAGCCTGTCGCCTGAATTTGGAGGTCTGCCTATGGATCCCACCTTCCATAACCCCTATACCCAACCTTCGTTTCCTGCCGGCACAGACTTATCTGGTCTTCAAGGTGTCCATGTTTCGCAGCAGTTTCCCTTAAGCTTTCCTGGATCTTCAGAGCCTCCTCTGCCGCTCCAACGCCTCGTACTTTTTCTCGACAGACAACTCCTTCTGGAACCACAGGCCCGGCAACGAAAAGAGGAAGTCCAGCGGCAAGATCCCACCTGGTCTAACAATGACAAACATTGGCGAAAAACAACTTACCGTCA
>CAKJVC010000108.1:0-40517 GCA_918026815.1 Chalara sp. BL73
TAGAGATGCGAGTTTGCTGAATGAAGCCGACAGCGTCTCAAGTATGCCAGCTAGTAGGGATTTGAAACTTGTCTCTTTACTTGCACCAAGCTCGTGAAAAAAGTAGCCGGCCATTGTCACTGCTCGGCCGTGGGTCGATATGTAGCTTTGCGTCTGAGCATTCTCGTACAGGTACTTCATTAGAGTCGATTTCCCCGACCCTGGCAACCCAGTTATCCAGTAGATGGGAACATCCGATTTCAGCCACTTAACAAAACCTGGTCCATCTTCGTAATCATTCCACACCCATTGGAGGCTTTGTTGGTGCTTGTCAGAGATTTTTTCAAGTCGCGGATTATAGCTATGTACCCTGAGGCTGTCGATTAGCTCTAATTACTCTGTCAGTAATAATATTAATATAATTTAACGAGGCAGGGGAATTATATGCCTTTGTATTCTTCTTTATCAGTATCTTGTGCTAGATAGATCTGTTAGAGAAATTCGTCGACATCGCAAATCCCATCGTGGTTTTTCTAGACGAGAGGTAGAAAAGTAAAATTTGAACTACAAACAATGGAAGGTGAAAAGATGGTCAAGTCTAACCAGGAAAGCTACTGCATAAATCGGCAATATTGCCTTCAACGAGGAAATAATTATCCATATCTTTCTTCACGGAGGGATTGAAGCGACACATATCTTCATGCACCGCATCAAGTCTGACTTGATTTTCACGCAAGCCATCAAGTCCCAAGACAGCTGATTCCCGAGGCACTAACTTTTTCAGTGTTAGTATTGCTATATCTGAAGGCCAAGAGATCCCGGAAATGGCCATACATTGCCAATACCTTCGTAGAAGGATATAATCTGATACTGTTCAAGTTGATGCCTCCATTGCTCGTGGAGAACGTCCGAGAATAGAGATCCTTTTGTCAATGCCTCCATTATGTCATTGGAGACGCTCCAAGGCATTGACTGGGCAATGTTGACGCACATCCTACCGAACTTGACCTTAAGGTCATTCGTAGGCCCCAAATGAGGAGTTCCAAAAATATTAGCCCGAAACTATTAATTTCAGCTCTAATATCACAACTCGCAGGTATACGGGTGGTTACTAACGTTGCCTGCTTGATGTCTTTGTACTTGAGATTATTTTGTGCATTGATAAGGGCCTTCAAACAACTTAGTAGATATTTAACATAGTTTCAACATTAACTAACCTGCTTGATAAGAATTCCACCAAGGCTGTGACCAACCATTATCAAGGGTAAATTTGGGTCCTGTTGAGATTGTTCAGTTTTGGTATTTGACATTAGGTGGCTATACTGACCTTCCGCCGAATGAGCCTCAGACGTTCCAGGAAATGATTTGCATGGATTATGAATCGGTCCTTATCGCTCCCGAATACTGGACTTGAATCGTAGGAATACAGGAGAACACGCGCAGTCGGCTGCGATTGTGGGAGTGCATCTTTGAGCCAAAGATGCTTGCTTTTGGGGTCTGTCCACGTAGCAACTGCATGGTCTTCGTTGTTGTACGGGTTCAAGCCATGAACAGCAACAATACTTTTCATACAGAGTTAGTCCCACTAGATGAGGGCGAGAAAACAGATGCTATACTCGACTGTTGGATTTAAGTTCTTTTCCGGACCGGTCCCATTATATAGAACTTCAATATGCTATTCGACACGTTAAAATAAGAAGTCCGCACGACCGATTCTATTTACCATAGTGGGACAAGTAGCGGCACGTTGGTACTAAGTCGAAAATGAAATGGCGCCTCACACCACCTTGCTAGAACTGTGCAGTGAGATAGCTAGGAAAATCTTTTAAGAAATGAAATAATTAAAGGAACCTTTTGAGATCAGGGCCTAGGTAGGGAGCTAAAAGTTGGTGTTTCACTTCACACCGCCACACGCGAACATTACACAGCCTCAGGAGTTAGAAATTGGGGGCCGACATTCGCATTGTTAGCCATATCTCTCTGTTGGTTAAGAAGTTGACGGTGTCCTTTTTTGGTCTCGCCAACGTTTTGGCGAAGAAAGCCGATTTAGCTCACTTCTACAATTCAATATAACTGCTGATTTTCGTAAAAGTGCTAACAATATTCAGAGATTTTATAAAATTACTTTGGAATGAATTGTAACTTCAATTTGAGAGAGAATTGCCTAAGTATTTTGCAAGGCTGTGGAGCGGTTGTATCCATGAGACTTCTACTGCTACCTTTGGATCCCCATATCCTATGATTTAGATTTGTCAAGCAGAACAACTGGCTTCTTGAATGGCTGGAAAAGCTTAAAAAATTGAATGGATGGGGTTTATATAAAGCTTGGTTCTTCATCCAAGGAGAGACGAGAAAAGTAGATACGATATGCTTTCCTAGATGGGATATAGAGTTCAAGGTTCTGCCTGTTGGGCCATAGGCGCATAGCACTCGCTTGTAGTTTTATTTGAGATTCTAAGTCTCTAGAGATAATTCAAGTATCGACGATAGGCAGCTTATATAACAATTGTACGTATATTTCCTCGAGCCTGGAGCATATCACATCTATGTTAGCTGAGACTCCTGGAACCTAGATTATGCTTGTCCTTAGGTAAGTAACAAACCATTCATGTCTAATTTATGAACAGTCTCGATCTTTTACAACGGTGATAATCGACTATGCAGTATGCTCAGGATCGACTAGTACTGATGAGGCGGCGCCACGGGAGACTCAAATTACGCTGCACTTAAGGAGTAGCACACCATGGGTGATTATCCAACGTGATTCATATTCACATGATACATTACAAATATTAATGCCAGTTTAGTGGCAGACCCACTCCAAAGCATACCCATCATTATCCATATCGTCGGGAATCGCCAGCAACGATCGTATCCGGGGTCTCAACATCAAGTTGTATCCCCTGCTCCTCAGCCTCTGGCGTGCTAACAACTACTGTCTCCAGCACCTTGACAGTTAACCTCCCATCCAACCTCAATACTTCTCTCGCTAGCCCTCGAATCCCCGCTACCACGACCTCTGGTCGCTCCCACACAATCAAACCCGCTCTACCATCCACCCTTTGCGCGGCGACAACCTCGTGCCTCGAGCTGCCCCACGCCGGGCATACGTAACCTTCTTGCGCATCCTCAAAAACCGTGATCCCTGCTCGCGATCTCCTTTTCGTGGACGTTAGAGAACCTGCCTCCTTCTCTGCAGCGGCCCAGAAGCGCAATCCCGCTTCAGGGCCGGGAAGCCAGGATAATTGTGTGATGTCGATTACCTCTTCCTGGCTCAACCGGTGCGTGGCGTTTTGTTTTCGCAACGTGCTGCAAACTAAACTCAGAAGGCCAACCGGGGAATCGCAAAGCCCGTATGCTAACGTGTTAGGTTCCCGTAGTCCGACCATGCCTACGCTTCCGTACCCCGTCCCTCGAACCCTCTCGCTCCAGCTCTTTTTCTTCTTCGGCTTGGTTTGACTTGCTTGGCTTACGCGCAAGGCTTTGAAGTCTTCCTCTTTGTATCCGAAGAGCTCGGCGTGGAAGAATTTCGCTAGCGCAAACTTTCCCCATGCGAGCAGCTGCCGCAATGACGGACTTTCGAGGGGTGGCTCGAGGAGGTGAATTCCTAAGCAGGACTCCGGAAAGCTTTCGCCCAGGAGTCGAGTGAGGTGGTAGTCGATCCCTGATGGGCTGTTTCTTCCACTGCCAGTGGAGCTTGCGATGTAGAATTCGTAGCCTAGTCGTCCCATCAAAGTGTTGAATATTTCTGCAGTACTTTTTATCAAGCCCTCGCTTTTGCTGAACGCATCGCTGAACCCCACGCCTGGTATACTGGGCACTACAAGATGGAAGGGCTGCGTAGTCGCCGGATCCTCTGGGTGCGTGAGGCTTTTGAATAGAGGGATGAGGGAAAGGTTCGTGAGCGGGAAGCTGGGAATCAGAAGCAATGGCACCGCATTCTTATGCCGGCTCTTGATATGCCTATCCAAGCCAGTCAGTCCTGCTTTCGAAGTGAAGAAGTGCATGCTAGGCGTACAGGAAATGCACCCTCAGTGGCTTCCCGCCAACATCAATCGCGGTGCGAAACTGCGGAAACTCATCGTTATACCGCGCCTCCTTCTCGCGCCAATCATACTGCTCCAGCCAGTAATCGATCAAAGGTTCTACGATCCCTTTCGGCGTCCCGTATTCCCACTGTTTGTCTTCCGAGAGCTCGAGTTCGTGTGGTAGACGCGTTAATTCTAGCTTTTTCTTTGTGAGATCTAGGTATTTGGACGATACCTATGTTTGTCGTCGTCAGCGCTGTCTTTGGAATTACTGACGTATGTGAGGCGATGCGACCGGAGAAGTCTCCGTAGTTCTATCGCGCGTTGGGAACCCGGACCCCGAATCTTATGAAATTGAGGCTGGTGAAAACCACTGGACAACGTACATGAATGCGATATGATTTGACATCCTCTGTTCCAAGAGCAGCGATGCTTTGATCCATTGCTACCTTTTATGACATATATGGCTATCTCACTAAGGCTCCTACCGAGACATCCGAGCAAGAATTGGGAGAAGCTAATGAGCTGGGGGGAAGAAAAGAGTATTTGTCGCGCAGCTAGCTTTTCCCTGACGCCTATACAGGAAAAGCCAACCTTAATAAAACAGGTGTGGCGTCGAAATTGTGGCTTTCCGCGCTTATGCAGGGCCGCAGTTGAAAGACCCACCCTGTCCGAAAACCGATCTTCCCTTGTTCAGGGAAAGATCATCCTTGCACAGCCACATTTCATGTTGAAGCATGATTGGATAGAAGACAAACAGAAAACCTGAAACAGTTGCAGATTTCACGCCAAGCTGCTCAAAAATCAAGGTATTAGCTGATTAGTCATTCCCATTTCACTATCATCCTTGTACCCTTGAACGCCGGCGCTGAATCTGGAATTATAGATCGACGATGCTTTCTCCTGAAAAATGATGCTCCCAACCAGTTCAAACGGGGTTCCGTAACCCTGCTGTCCCGCCACCTTGCGCGTCCCCTCCTCGCAGATTGATGCTTCCAATCCGGCTCACGATATTGCTCCCCACAGCATCCACCGCTCCCCGCGGCGAGCTCAGTGTCGGTCCTTGTGCCGCGACAGACTCGACGCGAAACAGCTTGATACCTGTCCCATTCCACACTCCAACCGTACCTTTCGCGACCTGCATCTCGCTTGTGAAGATGAAACCCCAGAGCAAGGACTCGTACCAGCCCAACGAGAGCGGTGACCACTCGAAGTATTGGATGCGGATAGGTGACGGGTCGATACCGCGGATGCGCGCCTCGCTGAGGATCTTGATGATATTCGCGTTCGGGCTGTCGGTAAGCACGTTGATACGAGGCATCGCCGGTGCGAGTTGGTCAAGCAGCGTGAGGATGGTGTGTAGAGGTAACTCAGGCAGCCAGGATTCGATCCATTCGGCGGTGGGCTCGAAGGCACCGGTGGATGAGTAGCCAGGTGCTGCGTAGCTGCTAAGACTGGTCACGCTGTTTTGGCGGGAAAATGTGGGCATGCCAGCTATATGTCGTTAGTCACGGGTAATTATGAAGGAGATAGAAGGCTCACCAGGCATCTTCCCTCTGGCCTTCTCCGACATTCCGCGAAGCTGAGTTGGGACGGCATCATCTACGTTTGATGAGACTGAAGACGCGCGAGATGGTGTATGCGAGTCAGCGGGAGTCGGCCGATGATCATCATCGGTATCATCATCCTCGTCATCCCCGATAGCGAAGGTACCGTCCTCAGGGACATTGCTTAACGTTGGTGCTCGTTGGAGGGTTGTGGTTGGACTTCGAAGGCTGTCCACAGAGCCTCTTCGGCTGTCACTAGCGAGTGGATCTGAAGGCTCAGCTCCCCTTTCTTTTCTCCGTCTGTTCCGTCGCTCTATTTCTTCCTGCCCACTCTCTAATGTGAAAGAGCGTAAAGCTATAAATTGTCAAATAAATCAAGAAGTGGTGGAAGTAGAATTCCTACCATCAAATCTCTTCTGATTTCGTACAATCGCATAGATAAAATTTGGATTCTCTTCTGGAGTATTAGCATTGAACGGAACCTAGAAAAACCGAGAAGGGTCCAAGTTCATGCTAGTTTCTTGACGAACACCAGCTTTGGTATGAAGAGACTACATAGCCCCGCCCTGTGAGGCTCCACGCAGAACTCAGAGTGGATCATGCCTTGCGCTCGAGGAAATCAATCTTATTATTAACAAGGGTTAGCAAAACTCACTAATATACTGATGCTCGATGATCGCATTCATGCTCTCTAGTAGAGACCGGAGAAGCTCATGATTGCTATCATTGACAAGCAAGAAGCTAGGGGATGACATTGAGGAGAAAAGTTGTAGTAGTTTGGCCGAGGCGGAAGCACCAAGGTTCTCGAGATGTGCCGCAATATTATTAATGACGGCTAATAGTGCTGGGTAGATGGCTGTAAGCTTTCCTTGACTGGTCGAGATTATGTTGTATATAGACTATAGATATTAGAATTATATTCACAAAGAATCTGCTCGGCATGAGACTTACATGTACTAGAAAATCAGCATAAGTCCCATTGAACGATTGCAAACGGATGCTGGGCGGGAGAGTATCTTGAGCCTCGAATTTCTTATTGAGATTCTTTCCGAAATTTGACTCGACGCTCATCGTCTGTAGCAAGAAAGCACACATTCGCACGATACCCTGCTTCGAAGGGTCTAGCTTATACTCTAATGCGTAAAAAATTATAAGAACGATGAAATCGTGTGACCGATCTGTATCTATGATGAAAGACCGGAAGCGCTTATTGCATTGTGTGATTTCCCAAAATAGCATAATCATCTCTGAGGAGCATTTTGCATTCGATTGACTGCCTGGGATATATGATGTAGTAGCTTGAAGTGGCTGGTTGAGAATTCTGGTCATGCCATCTACAAGAAATTGGAAGTCTTGAGGACGATGCAACCGACCCAGAAAGTGCCGGAAATAATCTGTTATCGTCAGAATTAATCCGCTACTGCATAGCAGAAAACTCACTTTTCTTTAGATGAGCAGGGTCGGACTCTGGGATGGGATAAAGGAGTATTACAAGCAAAAACTAGCTTTATTAGCCATGATATTGATTAAGAAGGTTATCCTCACCTGTAAACAATAAGTCACTAATATCTGCTTTGGATCTTTGAAGACCTGAACATTATACGGCACCCGCCAGCTTGCCGGGTTGTATTTTAAAGTCTGTATAATATATTAGCTCGAAGCTCACTCTTTTGAGATAAACAGTGTACCGTATTCAATAGAGAGCACAACACCGATAGCACCACCTGCTTATCCGGACATGTCACAATATATGTAATTGCTTTGACACCTTGAACAGGCAATAAAGTGGCGGACATATACATGCTTCGACTCGTTATAGTCAAAAGCAAGCGTAATATCTCCGTGCGGTTGCTCTCAAACTCCTTACTCGTTCCAACAGCTGTATTACATCCAACCCCGGTTTGCCAAATCGCATAGGATACCTTACTTTTATTATTAGCTGACTTGGGTAAGGTGAAATCGGCGAAAAATAGCATGTCGATAAGGGTATCGATTAATTCTTCTGCTAGTGGTTTAACTTCTTCAAATTCTTCCCCGGCGGCCTCGAGTTTCGCAAGTTCCTCCTGTGACTCGTCAAAGAGGACATCTCGAGCCAATGCTGCTTTCCCTGATAGTTCGTAAGCTGTTTGACCGGGCGCGCTACTCAGGTGAGTCAAATATCCTACCGTGTTCGTTTTCTCCTAACCCCCCAGAAGAATTTGTCCTCCCACGCCTGCAATTGATCTGCCTCGTATATGAACGGCAAAATGCGTGTTAAGACTCTTATACAATTCAGCGCATCTCGCTCGGGGGCGAACTCGAGATCAGGAAAAGAAGGATGATGCCGGAGGATAAAGAGTCGGCTCGTTATAGCAAGTATCAAGGTTTCGAGATTTTCCAATGCGTTATCGCGCGTTCTTCGAATATCAGCGGAGGAGAAGAGGCTGAAGACATCTTCTGCAGACTCGGGAAGCTCCCAGAACTATGAGGAGTAAGTAATTAAGCTGATACAATGAGATTAGAAATATTTACAGAAGCCCAGTATGGATCATCAGCAGGTATGACTTTATCTTCGGAGAGCCTAAAAATTCCTTGCTTGAAGACAAGCTTCGAATCAGAGGCTCCCATCCTGATTCGTATCTGTCATTTGTTGTTGTAAAATCTGGATTGAACCGGCTGGTACAAACCTCTCAAAGATGAGGTTCCAGCCACAGCCTTGTCAACTACACGTGATGTGGAGCAGAAGATCAAGAGTTTGGATGAACTGAAACTAGTTACGCTATGTTAGAGTATTATAGTGATTGTGAGGGTGAAGACCACACTGTGTAACTCGATAGTTAGATTTAATAGCACAGTCACGTTTTTCAATGCATCTATTGTGATATGTGGCATCATAGGGGTATCCACGCTTGTACACTAGTCTAATAACAACCAAACTCCAGGCTTATGTGTAGAGTCGAGTCCCTGAATTCCTCCTTCCAGTATCATACAGCCATTTATTAGACAATCCGACCGTTGCTCCCTTTCCTACGGCTGGAGTTGGCGTAGCGGGCGTCTCTGGAACATTACTTAATCCCCTCGAATTGGCAGCCCCTAGAGGACTTGAAGATCCATAGGAAGCCCTCCTTGATCCATTGAGCCCTCCATTTACTTTCTGTATAAAAGGTATTGCTCCAGAAGCAAACGATGACGATTCTCGTCTTGGCGTTCCGGATAGAGGCGAATTATTATAGCTGCCAGGCTTTCCTGCAGGCGAACCGCTGAGAGGTGTTGACGACCTTGGAAAGCGTGGCGGTGTGCTATATTGAGAGCCGGGCGTAGGTGGTTTCGATGTTGGCGGAAGCCCTAGAAGCTTTCTTTGTGCAGGGGTGAGCGGTATATCCGATAGATCATCTTTGGTCCGGAATAGAGGTGAGAATGCGATGATGACATTGTAGACGAATATAACTTGGACACCATGGTAGATATATAGAGCATATGGATCAAGCGCGCTCCCACTTTGGAACAAACTTGGGAAGCTGTGATAATCCATTAGCCAATGCGGAAACGCTGAAATGAATATCGTACGTAGACGAGAGTAATCGCCCCAAGACCCATACCGCAATCAAGCCTGCAGTATTGTATCCAATATTCTTCATGTTCCTATCCGTAAAGCTAGATGCATTCTGCCTTTTCGAAATTTCCTCGATCTGGGGATGTCTCCATGTTCCTCCCACCGGTGTTGACGGTGTAGCTGCCTGACTCAGAGGAGTTGACGGGCGGGAAGATTGGGTAGCCATAATGCGCATCTATGAGCAACAGCTCACTCTCTCCTCAAGCAGGCTATTCAATATCAGCTTGGGAGACGGATGTCAGCAATGAGGTTGCAGGGAGATCTTACTCTAGTAGCTAGATTTGCCACAGATAAGGTACAGGCAGTGCGTGAGCAAGTACTCTATTTTATTAGATTCCTAGGTTAGCATTGTCGCAGGGCAGCGCAAATCGCGGTCGTTGGCGAGAAGATCGATTGTCGAGTTGTTGATCTCGTTCACGGTTTTTGTTTTGACGACGGGGTTGATTCAAGGGCTTCTCAACCCCAGTCATTTTAGCGCCGGCTGAAGCTCCCCCACCAAAACAGCCGGTTTCAGTGAACGCCCATCCACCTCAAAGCACTTCTAACTAATTCCGACGACTTTACGATACAGTCTATTACACACTTTGGCTTACAACAGTACACTGTTGAATAGCATCTGAAGGTTTTGGTTTGCATCTGCCATCATGGGGGCTGGCGACAATATCATGCTCAAGCTCGACCAAACGATAACGGGAGTATTAGGACAGTGGGACGTCTATACAACCCTTATAGCTGCATCATGCATTGCTCTCTTTGCCTATCAAGTCTTTACTACCCGAGACCCAGATGTACATCCTATGCTGCTGGCTCGACAAGCGCAAGCTGCACCTGTGCGGCAACCCGGAGAATCATCGGTTTTTAGATCACACTCGGCATCCCACGGCATGCCTCTCTACTCTGGGCTTAATGTGAAGGATCCAGGTGCCTCAAAATGGAGCCGTGGTCGTGACGGAGACTTAAGAGATATTTGGCGAAAAGTGGTTACTGGTGAAGTGGACCGAGAGGGGAAGGAGACTGGTCATATTGGCACAATCTCAACAATACTTGGAACGGAGAATGTGGTCAAGCATAATCTTGGTACATTTTTGCCTCTCGCACGCTTGATTCAAGCATACACTAATATATCATAGCTGAAATAACGAAACAGATCAACCTTATTGGCCAACATATCAAACAGAACGGCGGACAGAACGTGGCCATTTATCTTCCCAACTCTGTCGAGTTTCTTACCAGCTTATTCGCCTGCGCGTTTTATGATCTTACACCCATATTAGTGCCATACGACGAGCATATTGACAAACTTGTATCTCTTCTCAAGCAGTCGAAGGCTGATACGGTTGTGGCTGCCGTCGGATCCTTCCCTTTCGATGTTATCACCAAGAGTTATCCTGCCCTGCAACAGCTTATATGGGTTGTGGATGAAGGTAATTCACACCTCGACTGGAATGAGGTTCCTCGCGGCACAGGTGGTGCAGTTAATGTTTCGACCTGGCAGGACATTGCTCAAGACCCGGATCCATCCTCAAGCACCGATTTACCAGCGATTGATACCACTCCCAAGGAATTAAAGAAGGTAATCGCATTCTGGCCTTCTGGAGAGCTTATCAAGTATAGCCAGGAGAATCTAATCGCTGGCGTCGCCGGTCAACTCACGTCGATTCCAACTAATCAAAGAATAAATCACTCCGATTTGTTCCTACCCGCAGATTCATTGACAAATATATATCCCCTTGTCTTGACGCTCGCTGCACTCTATTCGAACGCATCCGTAGCTTTGAACTCAGTAGCCGGCCGCAGCCCAGATCTAGTATTCGCCTCGCAAGGAATTGCACCAACCATTATCGTAGCCTCATCCGCCATCCTCGCCAAAACCCACTCCGAGACATTCGCGAAGATAAACTCCACTCTCCAGCGTGTCCTACATTGGTCTCAAACACGTACCTTGGTTCAGCAAGGTATTATGCCCGTGGCGACTATTTTTTCACGCTTTTATGATTCTCTACGTCCGATTATTGGTACTACACCTGGGAAGTTGCGTTTGGTGTATGTCTCCGAGCAATTGGAGGTTGAGTCACCTGCGCTGAGCGCAGAAATATTGTCCGATCTGCGCATTTTTCTTGGAGCGAGGACCATATATGCTCTGACGGCTCCGAAAGTGGCTGGTGCCATCACTCAAACGGGAATTTATGATTATAGAGTAGATGATGGCAAAAATAAATACTCACATTTTGGTGCCCCTGTTACTAGTGTTGAAATTTATTTCAAGGATACAAAAGAGCACAAGACCACAGATACAATATCTGCAGGAGAGGTAAGCACGCGGCAATCCAAAATATATATATATTATTGAAGGAGCGCTAATGTTGTATAGATTGCTGTCAGAGGTCCAGCCGTGGTCGGTGATGAGGTGTCTCTGGGAGTCAGTGGGAAGCTGAATAATGACAGCACATTGTCTTTACTCTAAGGCGGAAGATATCAAAGATCTGCAATAAATTACGAATGTATGTCCATAGAGTAACGTAGCGTCAGTTGCACTTCAGGCTTTTTCGTTCTCGTCGCCACGCACTTTCTCCCTCCGCTGTGACATATAAGGACAACCTCTCATGTTCTGGTTGTCAGTAGGCTTCTGTCTCCGAACATGTATCGTCCTCATTTTCAATATCCATACTCTTCTGTCATATGTGTCAACACCACCGACTATGCTTAACCGGTCATGATCGCAACTGACGATTGCACAGAGTAGGTACCACAAATATCCTCTAGCCAGCCAGCTAGCATTCTTAATATTATAACCTCTTCATCCAACTCAACATCGTCGTCGGCATTATGTCTCTTCCAAAGTACCAGTATTCGCTTCTCGAAGGACAGATCGGAATTTTAGAGCTCTTTCCCGTTCAAGGGAGATGGTCCAATCAGATGTCAGCTGCTTGCTGTATCGGTCGCGGACTACTCGGACTACACGACCTTTTCCTATACGTGGGACGGTGAGGTCCCAAGTCAAATGATTGAGATCGATGGTTGCCACACCCTTGCAACGCCAAATCTGGAGGCGGCTTTGCGTCAACTACGTTATCCACGCGCGGTCAATGAGGAGGAGATTGACGAGCTACTAAATTTGATAGTCCAGCAAGAAGCGATAGACTCAAGTCGAGAAGCGTATGGTGATTCATTTTAGAGAGTATTCTTGCCAGCGAAAGGAGAATATGGGCTGATAGTATCTGCATCAACCAAGATTATTTAGACGAACAGGCTCGCCAAATTATGTTGATGAGCCGCATACATACCAACGCAAGTCATCTGGTTGTTTGGCTGGGGCTGGAAAAAGATGACAGTAATTTTGATTTGAAATTCGTGGCTGGTTTGAGCGAAGCGGACTTCACAGAGCAGAAAACCTGGACCATTAGGGTTAGGACTGATGCACTTTTACTTCGAACGACGAGCCCTAATCAGACTGTTATCGAGAGGATAGTTTTATCGCTGCTGGGTGGTACAAGAGTATATTCTAGGCCCGAAAGATATCTGCGGAATGTTTCAAGGAGGAGCCGCACAAGTGCATTGTTGGCAGGTGCTGGCCACTGCTTATTTTTATTGCTACTACTCAGCATAAGTCCCATTGAACGATTGCAAACGGATGCTGGGCGGAGAGTATCTTGAGCCTCGAATTTCTTATTGAGATTCTTTCCGAAATTTGACTCGACGCTCGTCTGTAGCAAGAAAAGCACACATTCGCACGATACCCTGCTTCGAAGGGTCTAGCTTATACTCTAATGCGTAAAAATTATAAGAACGATGAAATCGTGTGACCGATCTGTATCTATGATGAAAGACCGGAAGCGCTTATTGCATTGTGTGATTTCCCAAAATAGCATAATCATCTCTGAGGAGCATTTTGCATTCGATTGACTGCCTGGGATATATGATGTAGTAGCTTGAAGTGGCTGGTTGAGAATTCTGGTCATGCCATCTACAAGAAATTGGAAGTCTTGAGGACGATGCAACCGACCCAGAAAGTGCCGGAAATAATCTGTTATCGTCAGAATTAATCCGCTACTGCATAGCAGAAAACTCACTTTTCTTTAGATGAGCAGGGTCGGACTCTGGGATGGGATAAAGGAGTATTACAAGCAAAAACTAGCTTTATTAGCCATGATATTGATTAAGAAGGTTATCCTCACCTGTAAACAATAAGTCACTAATATCTGCTTTGGATCTTTGAAGACCTGAACATTATACGGCACCCGCCAGCTTGCCGGGTTGTATTTTAAAGTCTGTATAATATATTAGCTCGAAGCTCACTCTTTTGAGATAAACAGTGTACCGTATTCAATAGAGAGCACAACACCGATAGCACCACCTGCTTATCCGGACATGTCACAATATATGTAATTGCTTTGACACCTTGAACAGGCAATAAAGTGGCGGACATATACATGCTTCGACTCGTTATAGTCAAAAGCAAGCGTAATATCTCCGTGCGGTTGCTCTCAAACTCCTTACTCGTTCCAACAGCTGTATTACATCCAACCCCGGTTTGCCAAATCGCATAGGATACCTTACTTTTATTATTAGCTGACTTGGGTAAGGTGAAATCGGCGAAAAATAGCATGTCGATAAGGGTATCGATTAATTCTTCTGCTAGTGGTTTAACTTCTTCAAATTCTTCCCCGGCGGCCTCGAGTTTCGCAAGTTCCTCCTGTGACTCGTCAAAGAGGACATCTCGAGCCAATGCTGCTTTCCTGATAGTTCGTAAGCTGTTTGACCGGGCGCGCTACTCAGGTGAGTCAAATATCCTACCGTGTTCGTTTTCTCCTAACCCCCCAGAAGAATTTGTCCTCCCACGCCTGCAATTGATCTGCCTCGTATATGAACGGCAAAATGCGTGTTAAGACTCTTATACAATTCAGCGCATCTCGCTCGGGGGCGAACTCGAGATCAGGAAAAGAAGGATGATGCCGGAGGATAAAGAGTCGGCTCGTTATAGCAAGTATCAAGGTTTCGAGATTTTCCAATGCGTTATCGCGCGTTCTTCGAATATCAGCGGAGGAGAAGAGGCTGAAGACATCTTCTGCAGACTCGGGAAGCTCCCAGAACTATGAGGAGTAAGTAATTAAGCTGATACAATGAGATTAGAAATATTTACAGAAGCCCAGTATGGATCATCAGCAGGTATGACTTTATCTTCGGAGAGCCTAAAAATTCCTTGCTTGAAGACAAGCTTCGAATCAGAGGCTCCCATCCTGATTCGTATCTGTCATTTGTTGTTGTAAAATCTGGATTGAACCGGCTGGTACAAACCTCTCAAAGATGAGGTTCCAGCCACAGCCTTGTCAACTACACGTGATGTGGAGCAGAAGATCAAGAGTTTGGATGAACTGAAACTAGTTACGCTATGTTAGAGTATTATAGTGATTGTGAGGGTGAAGACCACACTGTGTAACTCGATAGTTAGATTTAATAGCACAGTCACGTTTTTCAATGCATCTATTGTGATATGTGGCATCATAGGGGTATCCACGCTTGTACACTAGTCTAATAACAACCAAACTCCAGGCTTATGTGTAGAGTCGAGTCCCTGAATTCCTCCTTCCAGTATCATACAGCCATTTATTAGACAATCCGACCGTTGCTCCCTTTCCTACGGCTGGAGTTGGCGTAGCGGGCGTCTCTGGAACATTACTTAATCCCCTCGAATTGGCAGCCCCTAGAGGACTTGAAGATCCATAGGAAGCCCTCCTTGATCCATTGAGCCCTCCATTTACTTTCTGTATAAAAGGTATTGCTCCAGAAGCAAACGATGACGATTCTCGTCTTGGCGTTCCGGATAGAGGCGAATTATTATAGCTGCCAGGCTTTCCTGCAGGCGAACCGCTGAGAGGTGTTGACGACCTTGGAAAGCGTGGCGGTGTGCTATATTGAGAGCCGGGCGTAGGTGGTTTCGATGTTGGCGGAAGCCCTAGAAGCTTTCTTTGTGCAGGGGTGAGCGGTATATCCGATAGATCATCTTTGGTCCGGAATAGAGGTGAGAATGCGATGATGACATTGTAGACGAATATAACTTGGACACCATGGTAGATATATAGAGCATATGGATCAAGCGCGCTCCCACTTTGGAACAAACTTGGGAAGCTGTGATAATCCATTAGCCAATGCGGAAACGCTGAAATGAATATCGTACGTAGACGAGAGTAATCGCCCCAAGACCCATACCGCAATCAAGCCTGCAGTATTGTATCCAATATTCTTCATGTTCCTATCCGTAAAGCTAGATGCATTCTGCCTTTTCGAAATTTCCTCGATCTGGGGATGTCTCCATGTTCCTCCCACCGGTGTTGACGGTGTAGCTGCCTGACTCAGAGGAGTTGACGGGCGGGAAGATTGGGTAGCCATAATGCGCATCTATGAGCAACAGCTCACTCTCTCCTCAAGCAGGCTATTCAATATCAGCTTGGGAGACGGATGTCAGCAATGAGGTTGCAGGGAGATCTTACTCTAGTAGCTAGATTTGCCACAGATAAGGTACAGGCAGTGCGTGAGCAAGTACTCTATTTTATTAGATTCCTAGGTTAGCATTGTCGCAGGGCAGCGCAAATCGCGGTCGTTGGCGAGAAGATCGATTGTCGAGTTGTTGATCTCGTTCACGGTTTTTGTTTTGACGACGGGGTTGATTCAAGGGCTTCTCAACCCCAGTCATTTTAGCGCCGGCTGAAGCTCCCCCACCAAAACAGCCGGTTTCAGTGAACGCCCATCCACCTCAAAGCACTTCTAACTAATTCCGACGACTTTACGATACAGTCTATTACACACTTTGGCTTACAACAGTACACTGTTGAATAGCATCTGAAGGTTTTGGTTTGCATCTGCCATCATGGGGGCTGGCGACAATATCATGCTCAAGCTCGACCAAACGATAACGGGAGTATTAGGACAGTGGGACGTCTATACAACCCTTATAGCTGCATCATGCATTGCTCTCTTTGCCTATCAAGTCTTTACTACCCGAGACCCAGATGTACATCCTATGCTGCTGGCTCGACAAGCGCAAGCTGCACCTGTGCGGCAACCCGGAGAATCATCGGTTTTTAGATCACACTCGGCATCCCACGGCATGCCTCTCTACTCTGGGCTTAATGTGAAGGATCCAGGTGCCTCAAAATGGAGCCGTGGTCGTGACGGAGACTTAAGAGATATTTGGCGAAAAGTGGTTACTGGTGAAGTGGACCGAGAGGGGAAGGAGACTGGTCATATTGGCACAATCTCAACAATACTTGGAACGGAGAATGTGGTCAAGCATAATCTTGGTACATTTTTTGCCTCTCGCACGCTTGATTCAAGCATACACTAATATATCATAGCTGAAATAACGAAACAGATCAACCTTATTGGCCAACATATCAAACAGAACGGCGGACAGAACGTGGCCATTTATCTTCCCAACTCTGTCGAGTTTCTTACCAGCTTATTCGCCTGCGCGTTTTATGATCTTACACCCATATTAGTGCCATACGACGAGCATATTGACAAACTTGTATCTCTTCTCAAGCAGTCGAAGGCTGATACGGTTGTGGCTGCCGTCGGATCCTTCCCTTTCGATGTTATCACCAAGAGTTATCCTGCCCTGCAACAGCTTATATGGGTTGTGGATGAAGGTAATTCACACCTCGACTGGAATGAGGTTCCTCGCGGCACAGGTGGTGCAGTTAATGTTTCGACCTGGCAGGACATTGCTCAAGACCCGGATCCATCCTCAAGCACCGATTTACCAGCGATTGATACCACTCCCAAGGAATTAAAGAAGGTAATCGCATTCTGGCCTTCTGGAGAGCTTATCAAGTATAGCCAGGAGAATCTAATCGCTGGCGTCGCCGGTCAACTCACGTCGATTCCAACTAATCAAAGAATAAATCACTCCGATTTGTTCCTACCCGCAGATTCATTGACAAATATATATCCCCTTGTCTTGACGCTCGCTGCACTCTATTCGAACGCATCCGTAGCTTTGAACTCAGTAGCCGGCCGCAGCCCAGATCTAGTATTCGCCTCGCAAGGAATTGCACCAACCATTATCGTAGCCTCATCCGCCATCCTCGCCAAAACCCACTCCGAGACATTCGCGAAGATAAACTCCACTCTCCAGCGTGTCCTACATTGGTCTCAAACACGTACCTTGGTTCAGCAAGGTATTATGCCCGTGGCGACTATTTTTTCACGCTTTTATGATTCTCTACGTCCGATTATTGGTACTACACCTGGGAAGTTGCGTTTGGTGTATGTCTCCGAGCAATTGGAGGTTGAGTCACCTGCGCTGAGCGCAGAAATATTGTCCGATCTGCGCATTTTTCTTGGAGCGAGGACCATATATGCTCTGACGGCTCCGAAAGTGGCTGGTGCCATCACTCAAACGGGAATTTATGATTATAGAGTAGATGATGGCAAAAATAAATACTCACATTTTGGTGCCCCTGTTACTAGTGTTGAAATTTATTTCAAGGATACAAAAGAGCACAAGACCACAGATACAATATCTGCAGGAGAGGTAAGCACGCGGCAATCCAAAATATATATATATTATTGAAGGAGCGCTAATGTTGTATAGATTGCTGTCAGAGGTCCAGCCGTGGTCGGTGATGAGGTGTCTCTGGGAGTCAGTGGGAAGCTGAATAATGACAGCACATTGTCTTTACTCTAAGGCGGAAGATATCAAAGATCTGCAATAAATTACGAATGTATGTCCATAGAGTAACGTAGCGTCAGTTGCACTTCAGGCTTTTTTCGTTCTCGTCGCCACGCACTTTCTCCCTCCGCTGTGACATATAAGGACAACCTCTCATGTTCTGGTTGTCAGTAGGCTTCTGTCTCCGAACATGTATCGTCCTCATTTTCAATATCCATACTCTTCTGTCATATGTGTCAACACCACCGACTATGCTTAACCGGTCATGATCGCAACTGACGATTGCACAGAGTAGGTACCACAAATATCCTCTAGCCAGCCAGCTAGCATTCTTAATATTATAACCTCTTCATCCAACTCAACATCGTCGTCGGCATTATGTCTCTTCCAAAGTACCAGTATTCGCTTCTCGAAGGACAGATCGGAATTTTAGAGCTCTTTCCCGTTCAAGGGAGATGGTCCAATCAGATGTCAGCTGCTTGCTGTATCGGTCGCGGACTACTCGGACTACACGACCTTTTCCTATACGTGGGACGGTGAGGTCCCAAGTCAAATGATTGAGATCGATGGTTGCCACACCCTTGCAACGCCAAATCTGGAGGCGGCTTTGCGTCAACTACGTTATCCACGCGCGGTCAATGAGGAGGAGATTGACGAGCTACTAAATTTGATAGTCCAGCAAGAAGCGATAGACTCAAGTCGAGAAGCGTATGGTGATTCATTTTTAGAGAGTATTCTTGCCAGCGAAAGGAGAATATGGGCTGATAGTATCTGCATCAACCAAGATTATTTAGACGAACAGGCTCGCCAAATTATGTTGATGAGCCGCATACATACCAACGCAAGTCATCTGGTTGTTTGGCTGGGGCTGGAAAAAGATGACAGTAATTTTGATTTGAAATTCGTGGCTGGTTTGAGCGAAGCGGACTTCACAGAGCAGAAAACCTGGACCATTAGGGTTAGGACTGATGCACTTTTACTTCGAACGACGAGAGCCCTAATCAGACTGTTATCGAGAGGATAGTTTTATCGCTGCTGGGTGGTACAAGAGTATATTCTAGGCCCGAAAGATATCTGCGGAATGTTTCAAGGAGGAGCCGCACAAGTGCATTGTTGGCAGGTGCTGGCCACTGCTTATTTTTATTGCTACTACATATTTCCCCCAATGGATGGTGCGACAGATCTTCGCATAGGCTTGATGCGGCTAGTCCATTTAGAAATATTGGCAGAGTGTGGGCTCAAATCTATTTACCGCCTTTTGAGATTTAATTGAGATTTTGAAGCTATAGGCCTTAGGGATAAGATCTTTTCAGTCCTTGGTTTAGTAATAGATTGCGACTTAGACATTTCATTTCACGTTGCACAAAGCAGTATGGCAGGTTACGGCTCACTTATTATCGATTATAAAGCACCGGTGCAACTGGTGTACTCAAGCTTAGTTAGGTGTATTGTAGAGACAACCAAAAAGTTTGAAATACTAGGTTCTGCAGGCACGAGGACCGCTCATCGCAGCAGGCTTGGCTGATTCAATAGTCCGCCACCTTCCGCCATAAAAATTCTCAGATTTAAGCTATAGTTTGAACATGAAACCATGTCTTCTTAAGATCTAGGATCGATGACTGTTATTCACGCGTGGGTTAGTCTTCATGGACACCAGACTGCACAATATCACAGCTTGTCAGACTAAGCTCCTATCCTTTCTCTTGGGAAGAGAACGAATCAAATAATGTATCAAATGACCTCAATACCCGAGCGATCTTCTCCAAAGATTTGAAATTCTTATCAGCACAAGGCTTGGTATGGAACTCTATTGCCATGATTGTTGATGGTCCCTGTTTCCAGTATATGGAAGCTTTGGAAGGAGTTCAGTCAGATACCTCACTCTTTGGACCGATATTGAACGTCAGATGTCAGCTAAGTTAAAGGCATTTGTAGAGAGAGTTTGGCATGGTCTGCAGAAAATCAACCACTATGATTCGCACAATGATGCTAGAAGAAGTCTCTGGGAAGAGTGCCTTACGTGTACTCAGATGGAAGGCAGCGCTGTATGTAAAATGATATGTCTCCGGATCTCAACAGAATGGGTAACATTCTCAAGATATGCACAGAGCTGAGGACATGAATTGGGCTGTTCCTGAATTCCTCAAGCTCGTGCAAGGTTGCTGGCGAGACGCGGATCAGTTAACCCCAACGGATAAAGGGTATGTAGCATAAGTCTGCTGCCCTAAGGGGATTTAGGTAAGAACCGGTAATCTTATCTCAGTCTTACTCGCATGTAGCACTCCAATGACTCTTCGAGAATCAGTGATTAATATCGGCTAATTTGTGAGACCTATGTACCGGGCTACTGAATGGGGAGGCCATCGGCGCACTTAATGAAGGGAAGTGCAAACTCGAGACCATTACGCTTACTGAGGATAGCCACTCCGTCACGGGGGTATGTGCGATCGTACCCATTCTGTGACTGAATAGCTCCGCAAGTTAATATTTTATTAGACGTCAGATTTCACCGTAGGGTGAAACCAGTATTCAAGGTTAGAATCCTATATTTGCTAAAAGGAGAGATTTGTGGGAGCCCTAAGGGTTAGTTTTGCTTCCTTTTCCGAGCTGCCTCCGTATCCTCAAAGTACTTAGCATAAACATTACAGATGTGAAAGCTCCAAGGCATGCCAGACCAATACCCATATGCAATGCTCCTCGATACCCCTTCAGCACCTCGGTTCCTCTATCATTCACATGCACCTCAACTGTCCCAGCAAATCCTAGGCCCAAAGACACAGAATAGTTCACAACAGTATTGACAAGAGAAGCAGCAAGTCCTTGATGCTCATGTGGTAGGGCGTTGCTCAGGATTATTGTTGCGGCTGGCCATGACATATCCCTGTACTTGTTAGTTTAATTCTCCTTAGGGAAGGGCACTTAAGTACATACATTCCCCAGGGCATAATGATAAAGGATATAAATGTTTGGATCCAGTAACTCTGCTCTACAGGCATCGTTCCTATTAGAATTATCCCGACCGAAAATGCAAACATTGAGACAACCATAACAAGACTAACTGGCACATGGCGCAAAATATAGCCTACGGTTAAAATGCGTTAGTGTGATCCAAATTGTCGTGAGGGAGATTATGTACCTGTGGTGAGGGCTGCACAAATTCCGCTTAATGGTAATGGCCCCATCATCCCAGAAACGAGAAGGGGGCTGGCTCCTCGGAATATTTCAAGTATTTGAACGGCATAGTATAACCAAATTCCGAAGCTCGACCAGCCGAGGGCAATACATCCAAGTACGAATCCAACATCAGCATTCATATGATCGAATGGAACCAGTGGAAATCTAGCACGTGATTCTATGATAGCAAAACCTCCCATGAACGTGAACCCAAGAATAAGGAGAACGTAAATATATGGCGTCTGCCAGCCCACTATAGGCGCTTGATTCCATGCGAAGTTGATAAGAACGAGACCCGCAACGCCCGTAACAGATCCGGCGAAGTCGACACGCGAGAGCATGCTTGCCGAGTCTTCGAATACAGGACGAGGCTCTGATGGGATGAACACCATGCCTGCGATTGCGAGTAGAACGCATGCTATACACATGATCCAATAAGCCCATGGCCACCAAAGCAGCTGGGCAAGAAGTGACGAGAACACCGCTCCCACGACGTAGCCGGAAGGAGCCGTCGCACCAAAAACGCTGAAGATCATCTCCTGCTTCCGACCTGGCTTGTAGGTGCGTCCTGGTATCCGTCAGTCCAAAAAGACGCTCATGCCTTGTGCAGTCTCTTACCCAAAATGGCTACAGCATTCGGCAACATGAACGCTGGCCCAACACCCTGCATCGCCCTACAAACATCGAAGAAAACCCCATCCGACCAAACACTGACACCAGCCAACAGACTCCAAAGCCCAAACCACAAAGCCCCCATAACAAAGAACTTCTTGTGGCCGTATAAATCCCCGAGCCGTCCAGCGGGAAGGATAAACGTGCCAACAGTTAAGGAGTATGCGGCGACATACCAAGACAGCTCACCGGCGTCCGTGGTTTGGAAGCTGGCCCCGATAATGTGCAAAGGTTGGAGGGACATGGCGATTGCGGCTTGGGTGAAGAGCTGCGCAGTACAGAGCGTAGCTATCATTGCTATCTCGCGGGGAAGAGAAGATGGCACGGCGTTGCGTGGCGTATCGATGATGTTCTCCCTGGAAAGAGGTTGCTGCAATCCAGGCTCTGTATCTTCGCGCGTCTTAACATTTTGCAATGGTACATTATTATCCCTGGCTCGTGAAGCCATGTCAATACCGTCCGCCTAGGTAAAAAATTCTGGTTACTCTTGCTGCTCCAGTCGCGTCTTGGATCGATCCCGTGACTTGCGGAATGCAGGATAGGCATCTGAAATCGCATCCTGGAGAGGAATATATTGCTTGGGTCAAGGACCCATATCTTGCTTTAGTCATCGTGAAACATTACGAAAGCCTTCATAATCATCACCAAGCATAGATAACGCACCATTTTTTCTTTTCGGCGGGTTAAGTTACCGTCATTGACCCACCTCGGGATGACAATCGGAGGCATTTTCGCTTAGATCACAAGCATACAGGGGTTAATAGGGGTAGATGTGGTGTGCCCAACTTTCTGACTATTAATATTCCTACAAAGCAAAGTAAAATCGACGGACTGCCGTATTGGAGTGATATCCTGCAACTCGGGCGTCAAGCTGTCTTGATGAAGGGATGGTATGGGGGCCTCGGAGACAAGATCGCCGCTTATTGAGACACATGTATTGTTGCCTGTACATAATTGGGGTTTGCGGTGGGTGACGACTGATCGCATCGCAGGACGCACGTCGTACGGTTTAATTCAGAAAATCCGGGGAACCTGAGGCTATACTTCCCCACAATGCACTAACAGCACCCGCCTGCTTTCTGTGTAACCAACCGGCTGAGCCGGGTAGTTACGTAGTTCGGAGGGTCGGCTCCTCCTAGTAAATCATATCTTGTATCGATGATTAAAATGGCCATTTTGCACTGGTGAGTTGGGGAAAATTTGCGCAGATAGGGAGAGATATACAGTCTGCAGAGCAGACTGTATATGCCTATATAATACTGCGTCCTTACCCCCACTCGACCGTAGGTAGGCCTCCACGCCCTTGAACTTTTCACCGTTGTAAACGGAATAACAAAAGTGCCAAAAGTGTGAGGCTCTATTTCCTAAAATCCTAAAACCTCTATACATTTTGAATACTGCTATCTTTATTGTCCGAAATCCTGCATGCTAATTCCTCTCCAGCCTGAGAAATTTCTGGACGATGGGGCCCTCGGTAAACCGTAGCCTGCCAATAGGAAATACGGTCAACCTTACTATCGGGATTCTAGCCGTTGGGATCGGCCTCACAAGCGCTCTGATAGCTTGGGCGAGTTGGAAACTTTTCAGTAAGCGCCGCTCTGAAAGAGAGTAGCACATCTAAGTAAAGATCTATCTATACTTGGAAATGGCTTTAGTACTAATGCTTATCTGGAAACATCAAATGATGCCGCAGCTTGTCTACGGCATGTTGGTGAAAGGAATACACTAGTCGCTCTTCCGTGTGTTTTGAGACGAATTCTGATATTGAAAAGGAAAGGATGAGTCTTCGATAATCTAGAGCTAATGTGTCTTATAATGGGTTTCTTCTTCCGTACCTTATTGGCGTCGGTCCCTGTCTAGAAGCACAAGTTACGAAATGACGTTGGATTTTGTAAGAGCGATGAAGAATTGAAGCAAAGAGGAACTTGGTCAGCGCATCTTGGATGGATTTCTTATGGTAGTATCTATGGAGGTGTTTCTCGCTTATGTAGAGCTTGCTCATGGCTACGGAGGAGGAGAATGTGGTAGAGCGCGTGGGATGTTGAGCGTAGGGAACGAAACGAGTTCAAGGGCTGAATTAATGTACTCAATAAATAGTTTCCAAAATTCCTGGTTTAAGAATTCCGATTCGGTGGAGGTGTGATTTTGATATGCGCTATTTGTGGTGCGCAAAGTAAATTTCTTGCCTGGCTGAGACCAGGTTTGAGGATCTCAGAGCTCTAGTATTGCGACTTCCCAAAGTAATGTGAACTTGATTTGGGATTTAATTCTAAGACTGATAATTTTATTTCGATCTCGTTACATCCACCATAAGTGCTCCTTGGTATAGAATTGTTTGTATGATTCAAGAATCCTTCATTAGAATTCCCTGGGGCTTGCCACCAAGATAACTTTTTTAAATCTGTGATATATTACATTTAATGATCAATATAGATCTGGTGTTAGTACAATGCACCACAAAGGAGGTCTAGGCTGGATTCTCTACGAAGCTGTTTAATTGTAGCCTCACTAGGATGCACATTGAATATCTGTATTTAAGTATACAGCATAAACCGCCAAAATTTATTCAACATTTAACTAGTTCTGGGTAGGTGTGGACCGGACCTAAATTTGGAGTGTATTATAATGGCAATATGAGGATATAAATGGTCGTTCCATACAGCCCGATATATTAAAATGCCGAGCGTCAGTTATATCTCCCAGATAGGCAAAAGAGATTTAATATTCTCGGTATATCAAAGTATTCTATATATCGAACCAGATACCTAAGTATGGTCTACTGCGTCTCCGGCCTGGAATTTAGTTTCTTTCAATGTACAGTATATGATAATCATGTAACTGGTTGTTCATGTGACATGACGAAGTATCTAGTTGTCTACTCATTCGCATTTAGTTGACCCGTACAAGGAATAGTATGCCGCGACAACACAATTGCATAGCTGGATTCTGTATATTTCTTTTAGGGTACAAGATTAGATATGTGATATAATAACCCTTTGCCGCCTCTGTCCATTCTTCCCTTTTTTTTGCCATTTAAACTCCAAGATGCACCGGTTCAAATACATTCCTCAGGTACAGGTCTACGTTTACAATGTACACCGACCAAATCTAAAATTGGCTGTAGGAGTCTCCACGATCTAGTAATGGTCTCTGCTCCCTTGGGGTATCAAGCCGCGGCTCCTCATTGTCCACGTCCTGGTCATCACGTGCTCTGTACATAAAAAACTGCGCCGAGATCGCGATATCCAAAAAGAGCGTGCCCAAGCTTCCAGCGAGCCAAGACGCATTGACTAGCATGTAGCGGCCATATAATCTCGCCGCCTCACCTTGACGGCAATGACTATGTTTTCCCACGCAATAGGGCTCATATGCGAAGATAGAGAGGACGTATGTTAGATTCCCAATGCATGCGAACAGGATGAAGAGAACTGAGATTCCGTCTGTGGATTTGCGACGATAGTTTAAGAGAAGCTGGGGGATGCGTGAGCCGAGATACAGAACGGCACAAAACCAGCCGAAGATCTGACCCCAGAGCGAGAATTCGAGCTCTGAGGAGTCCGAGGATGGATGTTTGGAGTGCTGCTGCCCGCCTTGAGAACGATTGCTTACGTACCAGCCCAAGACACCGGCAGCGCAAACCATAAGAACGGTGAAGAGATTGAAGAGAACCACTTGAGTGCGGGTAGTAGGTTTTTGGTTGGCGATTGCGGGAGGGTCAGAGGGTTTTGGCGCTTCTAAAAGCGGAACGACGGGTGATAGATGGTGCGCTGTGTCTGAGAGAGTGCTTGACCTGCGCTGATCGCGGATGCCGTTCGCAGCGAGGAGCCCTGTTCTCTCATTTGGTTCTCCGACAGTGCTTGATGGCTTAGGTGGGATGACCTCGTCCTTCCAGGTGAATCCACGATAGTAGAAACATTGTCCCAAGAGCACAATATCAGCAATTGTGTAGTAGATTGCGAGGATGATCATTGTCGGAAGCACGCCCTGCAGGACGGCACCAAGGATGTTAAAAACATCGCCGGCTAGCCAGACAATGATGAATTGGAGTGAAAGTCCGTCAGCCGAGCTTCGTCGGAAATTTTCAATGATTTGAGGGGAGAAGACCACAATCCAGCATGCGATTGATATCGATCCGCAAATTCCGGAGATGGCAGCAATGTCCAGATTCAGATTCTGAGATGGTGGTACCATGTCTTTATATACTTTATGGTCACCTCGGGTGTTCGAAAGAGGTTACGTGTAGCACAACAGTATATTCCCAACACTCCTCCAATCCTATCCAGTCAAGAACAAAGCAAGTTACAGCCAGCGAGCATTAATTGATGATGAAGAAGGCTCGTCCAGAGAATGTGCCTTGTCGGGAATTGAATTGATGGATGACGTGAAATATTATCCCCTGCGCAAAAATTCAGGTGGATGAAAGATGACTTTGGGCACGTGATAAATTGGAAAGCCTGGGCATTACCTAAGCGACTGAGTCATGTTGCGAGATCCTTTTTCATTTCATGACGCATAGCATACTTCTCTCATGAGATCTGGCGAACACTTACCTTCACTATATTAGTGATGGCATTGCTTGCTCTATGCGGAAATAGTGCACAATTAAGGAACCGATGTCCTTCGCCGTTACAACAGCACCGTTATTTGTTTTTAACGCTTCATGAATCGAACCTGGAATAAAGTTGAGCATCCTAGCACGGAATATTCCCGCGATTCTGGCCATTTCAGTTCTTCTTGTAGCAACATAGCCCCACAAATCAGTACCGTATCGTGTTATGATTGATTTGAAACCTATCCGACCCGAAGCCGTTTCCGTAGCTTATCACGGATAACTCTACGGGCAACGGAATTTCCGATTGGCCAGATAAGATAAAGCCGTTCACGGGATGTGAAGAGTCCCGGAAGCCAACAACGAAATGCTTTTCTTCCTAATGTCTTATTGGATAAATGTTGATGGAAACATGTACCGATCAGAACATCTCGGGTATATGTGCCGGTTCCGGGTAACGACCCCTCATCTAAGTCCGGGCAGGTCCATTATGTAACAAAATTCTTCCCCAGCTTTTCTGATAAAAGGTCATCGATGATATGATTATAAGCTCTTCCAAATCTCCATTCTTTCTTTATATTTATTCAAATCATAAATATTGCTATCACTTCTGACCAAGATCTTGACTTTCGGAAATTACCAAAGATGGCTATCCGAAACCCCTTCTTAAGCCTTCAACCTGATGAAGTACAATATACTAGCGATGCTGTTCGAGCAAAGCATCCTGGGAAGAGCATTATATTCCGCACAATTGGTATTAAAGAGCCCTCAAAGTCAGAATCAGTAGCATTTCTTCAACAGCAAGGAGAAGCACCAGCTCGACGAACATATGTGTGCTACCAGATCAATGGAGAGCCCACCGTGTTCGAAGAAATAATTGATTTAACCAATAGGAGCATTTTCCAAAGCCGCAACCTAGGCGGCACCTGCTATCCTCCGGCCACAAATGTGGATATGCACAGACTGGAGAGCATTGTTATGAATGATTCTCGTGTGCAGGCTGAGATAGCAAGACTGAGGCTACCTGAAGGAGCTGTTGTGCAACCTGAGCCATGGCCCTATGGCGTTGATTCTTCGACTCCAGAAAGGCGCCAATACCAGGTTTGGATGTTTTTAAAATCTTTGGATCCGAAAGCGCAAGAACACCCATCTTCAAACCACTTTGCACATCCGTTAGACTTTTCAGCTGTGGTGGACGATCTTACCATGCAGGTAGTGCGCATAGATCGGCTGCCCATGAACCCCAAGGAGCTGGTCTGCGACGAAAAAACAGCTGCTGAACGCCCATGGCAACCAAACCCGGATGCTGAGTACGCGTCCGAGCTTCAACCAAAATTGAGAGATGATTTAAAACCTATTCACATCACACAGCCTGAGGGTGTTAGCTTTAAGGTGTCCGATGATGAAGTAGTAGAATGGCAGAAATGGCGTTTTCATCTTGACTTCAACTGGCGCGAGGGAGTGGTCATCCGGAATGTGATGTACGATGGCCGTCCAGTCTTCTACCGGCTGTCACTTGCTGAGATGACAGTCCCTTATGGGGATCCTCGTGACCCATATCACAGAAAGAGTGCATATGATTTAGGAGAAGGCGGTGTTGGCGCCACGTCCAACAACCTACAACTGGGTTGCGATTGTCTAGGAGCCATTCGTTATTTTGACCGTTGGACGAATGACCACGAGGGTAAACCAGTAATGCTTGAGAATGCTATCTGCATGCACGAGGTGGATGGAGGTATTGGCTGGAAGCATTCAAACTATCGTACGGGGCGTGCTGAGGTGACACGGTCGCGCGAGCTGGTCATCCAGACAGTAAGAGCTCCTCAAGCTTCCGATGGGATATTTTGCTTACTTTGACTGCGTAGATCATGACAATTTCCAACTACGAGTATATTCTCCAATGGGTTTTCGACACAGCGGCGAATATCCATTATGAGGCGCGCGCAACCGGCATCATGTCTTTAGTTCCAGCAGATCAGAATGGCGACCAAGATTACCCTTATGGAATCATGGTATCTCCTGGAGTGATGGCTCCAATTCATCAACACATATTCTGTCTCCGATTGGACCCAGCAATAGATTCATACAATGAGGGTGCCATAGTGTATGAAGATGTGAAGCGTGTCAACTGGACCAAGGAGACGGATCCATATGGTGTTGCATTTGGCGTCTTTCAGAACCAAATTGAAAAGGAATCCTATCTTGATTTGGATCCATCTCTGAACAGGGTTGTTAAGATGATAAATCCAAACCGCAAGAATAAAGCATCGAACAAGCCCACCGGATACAAGGTCATGGTAGCTCCGACGCAATTACAACTTGCTGAAGTCGGTTCGATGCACCATAAACGTGCCGAGTTTGCAGACCATCACTTCTATTTCACCAAAGGGACCGAGAATGAGCTTTTCCCAGCGGGCGACTTCCCGTGGCAAGGGGTGGGTGGTGACGGCTTGCGAACCTGGGCGTCGAGGGAGGGAGCTATTGGTGCTGGAGAGGGTATTGTTTGGTGTACCTTTGCCTTTACACATGTTCCAAGACCAGAAGATTGGCCGGTCATGCCTTGTGAAGTATTTCGGGTTGGATTAAAGCCTGTTAACTTCTTCGAAAAGAATCCAGCTTTGGATGTACCACCAAGCAAGCAAAGTGTAAACCAGAGCGTGGAGATCACGAGATCACAAAAGGAGAACGACTTGAGAAAGGGCCATTGTTGTAATGGACATACGTAGCTGATTCAGCAGTGATGGGGTTTGGAAACGTTTCAAAAATTCTCGTGTTACACCCTTTGTCTTTACAGCCTGTACAATGCCATTTGTGAATGTAGCAAAGAAAAGTTCTACTTAGCGACAACAATGCTTGATTTTGACATCAATGTCTGTTAAGTGGCTACAAGAACGGCTGATTCAGGGGAAAGAATCTATGAGGCTGATTCTCTTGTTATGATGAGCTTATTACAGCTTACTATAGATCAAGCAGGATCTGGTGCTGCATCAATGCTTAATGAACCATGTCGTTATGCTCACTTATCATAGTTAGAACACATAACGGCTCTGCTAAAGCCGCAAACTTGGGTGCCAGGGTACATAACCTCGACCAGGTATAAATCCAGCCAAGGGAAGCAAGTCATCGGAGAAGATTAAGGTCACATTCACGAACTGACTCGCCAATTATCCAGAAAATAAGCTTGGCCTGCTTGGTATTATAATGTAATGCATACTCGATACTGAAACACGGATTCAGGGTCTGTTTTAGCGATACAAAAGGAAGCAGCCCCCAAATTTCTTCACCTATGGCTGTAGGTCAAATAGGCGGAGAGGGATATGCTGCCAGATTGGGATAATCGCATAGATTATCACAGTCAAGGCGTCCGGAGCATCAGATCTAAAACAGGTTTATCGTCGGGGCAAAGGGCTAGTCTGCTTTGGGTGAATCATTTCCCAAATATTGATTCTTCCAGCACTTTCATGCATTTACTTAATAAATTCTTCCAGGAAACCGGAATTTGCAATACAAAAGGTGAAACCTGAAGCTGGATATTCTCCGAAGCCCTGGTGAAGGCTACGCCTTCAAAATTCTGAAGGATTCTCTAAGAACATCCTGGCTAGAATCTATCCTGGCTTTCGTAGAATAGACTCAAGTTAGGTATAAAATACCTTATAATCCTTGAAAAAGGTGTGGGGAGGGAGGGGTTGCCTACAAAGAGTTTGTGCCTGCAGTCTATCCTGACTTTCGCTGGATAGATTCAGAATATGGCTACTATCTATGTAAGCAGGCAGTTTCGGGGGATATCTGAGGTTGCACCTTAATCATATGAGAGCGACAAAAAGATAAGGAATGAGCAATTATCTTCAGCAATAACACCAACGGTTCTCGTATTTGGATCTGTTCATTTCGGTTATCGATTTGAAGGATGAAATAAATAGGACCCCTGAACGTTGGTGGCTAGAGTGCAAGGACTGTTTGGAGTTCCGTTCACTTGGATACAGTGGGTAAGATGGAATTATTTATTGCATGGGTGATCAGCCACTGACATGCGCAGGGGCCAAAGAGGGGAACTTGCCGTTTGACCGCCTTGCGCAAAACATACACCGTTAGCTGGTACTGGTTTGGAGTGTGAAGGTAGGATCAATGTAATGGGATATCACGTAGTAAATGGAAAAAAGTCTATGATAGTGAATTGAAATTTAATGAAGTAATAGCATCTCTATCTACAAATGTGACCTATGAAAAGGTGGCAGACGACCCAGTGGTATAAACTAAAAAGAACCCAACACTACATGTACAGGAATATCACTACAGAAAGAAAACACGGTTTTTACCATTAAGAACTCGCACCCATAATTATCTCGACAGCCTCAGTCCATCCTCGTGATTCTGCGACCTTGACAACATTTCTGCCCAACTCGTCCTTGACTTCCAGATTGACGTCGCAGTTCTTTGTTATCAACCTCAAAACGTCCGCGTCACCGTTTTCAACCGCCTGCATCATGCCGTTCCAGCCTCGGTAAACCTGGTTGGGATCAGCGCCATGCTCAAGAAGCAGCTCGAGCATCTCGGTATCCTCGCCGTGGAATCTCCGCAAGGCCTTGACGATGGGTAGATGCTCCCCCGGAGAATTGACATCCGCGCCGCCCTCCGTGAGAAGGAATCTCACGATCTCTCTGTGGTTCTCTCGAAGAGCCGTAGTCAAGGGTGAGAATACACCGCCATTCTTATCCTCAACTGAGACTCCTGCGGCTAAGAGGAGCTTGACGGATTCCAGCTGGTTGGCGGACACTGCCATTTCCATGACTCCTTTGAATGCTCGAGGCTCAGGCAACATGGTTAGAATGCGCGAGAGAACTGGAGGGTTCCGGACTGCCAGGCAGACTGGCCAGTCTTGTCCCCGCATGTTTGGATCGGCTCCTCGGTGCAGTAGCAGATCGACCATCTCAATCCGATCTTCGATGATAGCCGTCGTAAGTGGAGACGCCCCTTTGGGGTTCTTGTCATTGGGATTCAAACCTTGGTCGAGCAGCCAGTTCAGTGCCTCCATGTTGTTCGATTTGACGGCAGTCTCGAGGATCCCCTTGGGGATATGGAGGTCTGCACCCGCGGCCACAAGAGCCGGCAGGAAATGAACGCGATGGTGAGTGACGCACTTAAAGGCGGGATACTCGCTCGCCGGCGTATTTGGGTCCGCCCCATTGCTAAGAAGTAATTCAAAGAGTTCTGCTCGGTCGTCTCGAATCGACGTACATAGAGGGGTGTAAACGCCATCCTTTTTAGAATTGGGGTTGACACCTGCCTTTAAGAGGATGCGCACTGACTCAATATTGTTAATACTAGTCGCGAGTTCCATGATGCCTGGACATTTCTTATGATCTGCTCCGTGCTCTAGGAGCAGCTTCAAGCAAGGAGCTTGGTAAGTCGAGGGCCAAAGCATGTGTTTAGGACCAGGCAAGTTCGGGTCTGCACCGTGCTCAAGCAAGCTCAGGACAAGATCTGACCTGCCGATCTGAATCGCCTCGAAAAGAGCGGTCTTGCCTTCTCGACTCTTGGCGTTGGGGTTGGCCCCATAGTTGAGAAGGAGATCAATATACTTCCGGGGCGTCTTCTTTTGAATGGAACTGATAAGGAGTGTATTGCCATTTGACATGATGTGGTTGGGATCGCCGTTGTAGATCAGTAGTAAGTGAGAGAAGCCCACCCTGTTTGCAAGAGCAGCAGCCCCTAGAGGAGATTCTAGATCAGGGCCTGCAGCGAGGTTAGGGTCGGCGCCGTATTTAAGTAGTGTTGTTGCGCCGGCCAGGAAAGACTTCTCAACCGCTGCAAAGAGCGGAGTGACGCCGCTTCGATCAGGGTCATTAGGATCTGCGCCAAAAAGGAGCAGGAGACGCACACTTTCGGTATCGTAGGCAAGAATAGCTTCTTTCAGCGCGTGCATATCTGGACCCGTGTTTGGCGAGACACCACGATCGAGCATTTGCTCCACAAGTTTATGGTTTCTGCTTCGAATAGCAGAGACAAGGGCAGCTCTCATGTTCCCCGCCTCTGCGCCAACCGAGTTTCGAGGAGCCCAGCGCGGCATAGAAGTAGGATCAGCTCTTAAACGAACGACCTTGGAAGCATTCAGTTCAACGCCCCCAACCTCGTTAAGAAGGCTGTCCGTCTCATTTGTGCCAGCATGAGATTGTACATCGTCGACAATGGTTATTGCACGCTCAAAGGACTCAGGCCGCGCCTGCGCCCAGAGTTGAGGAAGCTCATGCGTTGCTGTCGAATGCGCTGTATTGATCGTTGGTGCGTTGTATTGGTGACGGAAATCGGAGCCCGGTGTCATTGGCACATCTTTCACCTGAGACCTGATCGGTAAAACCTCCTGCTGAGTCGAGGACGATCTTCCTGGCCAGGGCACCGGGGATAGAGGCTGCTGCTGCACTTGTGGTGGGTGTTGCAAGGTAATCGGACTACTAAGATCCATCACAGCTGTAGATGATGAGGAGCGGTTATCATCTATGTTGCGGGTGTTCTCGACGGGTTTCACCGTCGTTATAACTCCCTTCTCTGCCGTGATGCCCGCCTTCTTTTCCCATCTGTCAAGCCGATCGAGTGCAGCGGCGAGGCCGGTATATCCTATACCCATTTCTTTACTAATCCTCTCACTTCCTAAGCTCCACTGGAAGATGAGTGCGCTCATCCTCAGACTCTCGCGGGTTCTTGATAAGGCAGACCTGACCTTGGTGAGGTCGTTGTCGCCAAACATCTTTCCCCATCCGCGCTTTATGCGGCTCATTGTGCCAAGCTCGTGTTCAAGAAGTTTATTTACCATCTGATCGAGGATCTGGAAATCTGCCAGTGTCACCCGGAATTTACTGTCAAGCTCCGTAATCATTTCGGCCGGAAGTTTTTGACCATTTTCATTGCAGTCTCCGATTCCCGCCTCGATAGAGAATAGAATTTCACAGGTATCGAGAAATTCGTGGGCCAAGGTTTCAAAGCCAGGAGGGAGGTTTTTAACAGTTGTCAGATATTCTAGGATATGTACTGAAACGCGGTTACCCAGGAGCGTGCTCTTGTGGCAGAGCTCCTGGCAGTTAGATTGCGCCTTGGGTGAGGGAGCCATATTTGATTTTGAGGGTTTTGACTGAACCTGACTCTTTCCAGCTGTTGGAACTTTTGTAATCACTGGAGGCTTTGGAGCTGTTGAAATCTTTGTATTCGCCGGACGCTTTGGAACAGGCGAGAGTGTTGGGAGTGCTGGTACAGTCGAGAACTTTTGAGTTGTAGAAGCTGCTGGGGCTTTTGAAATTGTCCTTCGCAAGGCAGGGTTGTTTTCAGGCGCAGACACTCTACTTGTAGTTGACGTGTTGGGGAATTGCGATAGACCTAGCTTCTCTTGGGAAACTAAGGAGAAGGACTCTCGGGGACTCAGGGAGAGAGATTCGAGAAAAGAGTACTCTCTGTCTGGTCTCTCGTTGGCCACCCCAACAGACTGGTAGCTCATGCTAGAAGACGAGAAGTGCGAAAATGGGAGGCAGTGATAGAGGAAAGAAGAACAAGAACAAGAAGAGCGAAAAATGGAACAAAATAGCAAGCACGCGTTCCGCTTGAGGAAAGGTAGCCGGAAGTGGAGATGGGAACCTTTATGGCGACCTTGCGCTCGGGGATTGTCAATCAATGCTTTCGTAAGTACCTATGTACATGCCGCCTGGACCGGCCTTCAGCAGGCTCGGTGTTAAGCATCGTAAAATGCTATTGTCTGAAAAAAAACCCAAGGTGGATTTTCAGCTTCCAGGCACAACCGAGCTTGTCTGGTAGCTTCGGGGATTCCAGAGGGAATGAATGGAGAGATGGCGCGAGCTAAAGTGTGATAGTCAACGCCATGGGCTCAAGCCCCCTCAAACTAAGATCGCCCCTCACGATCTGGCGAAAGGTCCGTGAGCCCGCTTTGATATTCGGAAGCACGCTTTGATATTCGTGAGTCGTGAGAATTTTCTATGACAGGTGTCATACCGGTACCATGTCGCAGGACCCCATAAATTAAACTTTTACAATTCAATTGATCGCCATTTTGATGGCGTATACAAAGAATCAGCACCGTAATCATATGACAATACAGTTGGCCGAAAAGTAAGCACCAAAACATTGATTTGTTATGTGCTATTAGTGAATGTTATTTCTTGCTAGGCGACGCCAAGAACAAATCTATCCAGCGCACTAAACCCAGTCAAGATGATATCCACTAGACATGATCTCAAGTTTTTTTGCGTCAGTTGAAAGGTAAATTCGAACCTTCCATGAGATTAACATTTTTGGTTGAAAGCCGGAAGAGTAAATTTCAGGCTTAAGATAGTGTTGTCATGCTGCCAGGTTGAGACATTGTTTAAGAGCTTTATCACATCGTTATATAATAACAATTTCAGTCCCTGGATCCTGGAAATATCCAGTTCCCCAGGATCGGGAAAGTGTCCGAGTCCAGGCCCAGGAGTGGGCACGCTTTTCCAATTCATTACTCCACCTTTGAGATTTTCATGGCGTTGCGTACGCGAAAACGCTAACTGAGTCAATGAACCAGGCCATGGACGCCTTCAGCTCAACATTTACTCGCTTGGAATTCGGAAGGGAAAGCGCTCGCGAATAATGGACATGAGAAGGATTTTCCACACGTGGTGGCGGGTTTGCATAAGCCATAGTATCCACTGTGCAGGAAATTGAAAGCATAATAATCAAGTCAGCATGGAGGCACCTTGTTTGAGGTGGTGCTTTTAGAGGAGAATACCCCGCCGATCCTGCTACCCCTGGCAGAAAAGGACAAAAGGTTACCGTAGCTAATTGTTTCTACAATACTCTTTTTGCAGGCTTTACAGATGGTGTTATTGCTGTGGTGTTTCAACACCATGTACAGTAATCCGTATGGACGTATAATTGGTGTGAAATGGATGATCGGTTTGGGAGGCTGGCGGTGCCAACATTCGTGGGCTTCCCCGCAGGAATTTCTAAGATTACCGCATCCGGGAATATGTTTGGCCGCTACCTATCGGAAACTTGGCCGCGAGACTTCCAACACCGTGGTCCTGTTTTCCCGAACCTGAATAAGGGCCATGCTTACTAGTCACCCTGGACGGGAAAGAGGGGAGCCGAAATCTGCCAACCTCGCAAGTCCCGATTTTGAGATTTCGTCACGAATAAATTATAACCTTTACGATTCATTTAAAAAAAGTGGGGTCAGCCGAATATCAGAGAGCATATATCATTTATTCCAGAGCTTTTGAAAATGAGCAGTACGGATGTAGATGTGAATGAATCGTGATGCTTCATAAGTGGGACAGGTGCAGAAAACGCCTCCTTACTTTCCGCCATGGGAAAAGGCGCTTAGCAGTTATATCACACATGGCTTCGAGTCTAGGTCGTCCCAAATCTTCGCACTAGTTTCTGCCGTTCAACCGCCATCACGCTCAGCTCATACATTGGCTCATGTTATCCGTGTCTTAGATATTTGGATGAACTAGGTTATCGTATGCTCTAGTTTTGCGCCTCCCTAAAGCTTGGTTTGCTCCTACGGCATAAACGCCCCTTACTTAAGCGAACATGTGACCTATCTTAATGCAAGAAATGCCGATTGGGAATCAGCTGCTGGCTCATAACCATGCAGCAAACTCGTTCAACACTGCATATTTCTTAATATGATATCGCGACCTTTGCAGGTTTCTCCACAGAAACCAAGTATACTGCTTTATGCACCTGGAAACTTTAAACATAGAGCACGTAACGTCATGTCAAAACCAGAAAGCCATGCTATTCACCCACCTCTCTTAGATTCCTTGAGCAGGCAGGCACGTCGGCTAAACCGTACAATCAGCCTTCTGAGACCCTCTATCTAACACATACAAGGCGTATATAGAAAGGGAAATTAGATTGTGCTGCACCCGCCCGACAAGAACTCCACGAGAATCACAGACTGAAGCTGAATGCTCCGCGCTTTTCAGACTTTTTGGCATTTCAAATTAATAACTTTTGAATAACAGTGTTCAGAAATGCTGTAAGGTATATAAAATAATTCCACTTTGACCAGCATTACGACGATCAACTGTTACAGACTATATCAGAGATCGAAGATAAATAAGTGAGCGCCCGTATCCCATGACGCCACAATAGTATGCACCTAAATCTTTATCGGGTTAGTGATGTCTGCCGGAAGGACTCTGACATTGGCAAAACGGCCCGCTTCTTCAGCACATTAACGTGCCATGAATCTGGAACTTCGCTGTCGATCTGAGTGCCATTTTGCAAAGACAATCCCGTTCCCAAGGAGCAATCTTCTTTGCAGCCCTATTACTGGTTTGTGCAGAGGATGCCGTCTCTTGTTAACGGCACAATTTTCGCTAGCCATGTATAAATTGAGACCAAAATCAAAGACATGAAGCGCAGGGCTGAGCCGGCCCCAATCGTGCACCCTATCTAGTAGAACGCCAAGATGATCCACTATCACAACCTTCCGCCAAGATTCAGGGGTTATTGCTACTGCTCCCGCCCAATGTAGTGCAGGATTAACAAGAGCAAGAGCAAAAAGCCCCAGGCTGACTGTGGTCGCATCAATGAGACTTGGTGTAACCAGCCATTGCGAGATGAGAAATTCAGTCTCTACTTTTCTTAAATAGTAATGGAAATGATCTTCAGCCAAATCCTTAATATTGCGGCTGTCTGACCAGGCATTATTGCGCGGGAAAGATTATTTTCAATAGATCCCTTCATTCGTGATTTCCGTACGTGTGCGTCGCCCCATAACACCACTTATAAGGGAGATCACGCATCCGTTGCCTTCATTCTGGCCCGTGAATTATCCGGTATTTCGTGTGTGCAATCCTAGCTCACGATTCAGGTCAGGACATCGATTGTTGACTCTCTTTAGCTTCTAGTAGGACTCTCTTTTAACGTAGCTCTATCGCTTTTCATCATATATATCCCTAGTATCAGCCACGTATCGAGTTCCCACATAAAGTTAGTCACCAAAGCTAAGACTCTGAGTCTGTGTGTAAGTATCTATTCCTCCCCATGACACTGTCATGAGTCCCTGGCATAATGATATCATAGTGTGGTCGGTCTTTAATAACGTCTGCGGTTGCGCGTGGAGCAGGCACCAAACAGAAAAGGCACAGTTCAGAATAGCATACTATAGAGCGAGTTCATCCATCCGTCACTTCCGGCAATTTCCCAGATTAGCGAAGTGATACAATCATACGGTTCACTGCCAGTAATTACTATTCTCACTGGAACTTTCTCTGCCGGATCTTCAAATCCCCTTTACTCCATATCCCATCCAGTGAGATCAACAATGGTGCGTGCAGAATAATTGTCCTGAATATGAGTTCTGCTTTGATGCTCAACTCGTGATTTGGTGACTTCTACTTCATAATAGAACTCCTTTTTATCATCTACAGGTGTGTCGCCTCCATTGTAGTGTATGGCATTTTTCGCAAGCATCTAGGTGGTATATCTGCAAAGCTGTAGCTGAGCTGATAGGAGTATGACAGGTCGGTTCACAATAGTAATATGTTGTCTCCCCGTTCCGATATTGTCAGGGCATCACAGATTAGTGTGCATTCCCCTGATCTCATCAACACAGAACTATACACCTGGTCACTCTCTTAACGGGTATCACCTTTCTAGGGGTGAATCGTCATCTGGATCGTCTAAAGGAGGATCTTCCGTTGGTGGGCCCTCCACCTGGTGCGGTACCACCATCGCGTCCTGGGAGCCCAGGGTTAGCTGAATGGTTAAGCTAGCAAGTACTCGGAACACGGAATACGTTGGCGCATGATACTTCCCGACTAATTAAGAGGAGATTACGATCGATGTGAAGGCTACTACTGAAGGTTAGAACAGTTCTCTCAATAGTATTATCACCCCTTAAATCCTTGCACCATATACCGCGTAGTATGCTATTGTCATTTCGCATACCTATGCCGACTAACATTAACAATTTTATATTATACTATACTGTACCGTAGTATCGCCATGTACTACGTACAGTTATTTAATTTTTGTGAGGTGTAATTTTATTAAGTTTCAGCTTTTGATTGCTTAATATTACTACGTGTTTACTAAAATAGCAATACTGTAGATAAGCTTTTGGCCATATTTAATATTGTCACCCTGTTACTACCAAATTAGAGTTTTATATCGACACTACTTTTTTTACAAGAATCTTATATACTACTAGTGCGGTATTAAAAATTCGATACCATACGTATTAAGCCGCCGTATGTCAAGACACCGCAATACTATTGGGAGCGCTGGGTTAGAAGGCGTTATTCGGAGGAATACTGGCTTCCTGAATGCCGTGAGAACATTTGGCTGGAGTCGTTACTGTTACTCTGCTTTCTTTGTCCTAGTAATCAAATATTGTAAAAATTCGAAACCGTCACTCGCAAGTCAAACAGGTGATCCGACATTCTGAGAATGCTTTTCCCTTGGAAAGGAAGATGTAGTTTAGAAATGATTAAATGTAGTGATTCTAAAAATTCCAATTTGACAGTGAAGCCACTAAATACTTGCAATGCTTCCTCTAACAGATTCTATTTATCTTTAATGTTGTAGCGCTTCTACCGCGGCCTTGCTGCTTAATAAGCTGGTATGTGAGTATCTACCTATAACTATCTCCAAGTAGAAAGTGATGACCTCTATGTAAATAAATACAAATACAGATACATATACAAAATTTTCTCTCTCATATCATTTACCCAAAGTCTCACAACCACGGGCCAAAAGGGGAAGACGTCACCATATACAAGTCCGTGATATCTTATTAGTGCAACCGCAGAGTGGTGTGTTTCGCATCATGACACAGCGTCTTCGCCTCGCCGTTCATAATCCCATGCACGTAACACTCCCCAACCAAGCGAAACGACTCAGGCTTCTTTTTGCCTGGTCGAATCAGGAATGGGACTGCCCCTCCGTCAAAAATAGCTACCGCATCACCTTCCTGCACTGCTGGCGGTGCCACCCCAACAAAGCCCCTCCGCGTCACTACGAACTTCCACCCGGACAAGTCATCCTGCATTGCCAGGACGTAGTTCTGTGCACGAGCCCACAGCTCGTCAAGAACTATTTTCCCCATCATTCCACCTGGGGCAGCACTCCCGTTCGCTTTCCCTCGCGGCCTGCCTCCGAGATTGCTCTTGTTAGTGTTAAACTGCGAAGCCTGCTTTTGCTGCTGGTTCTTGGCCTTCAGAACCTCAGAGTAGTACTCCTTCAGCGCCATATACGAGGAGCGCATGTCGATATCTCCGGATGCGACCTTCCGCGGATGCCAGGCGCTGGCGATCGCTACTTTCCACTTGGATCGTCGACATAGCGGGTTTCACGATCGCGCTCGTGGACGGGATACGATGGGAGCGCCTCGACCGCGGCGTCGATCTCCTTTAGGTAGGCCCGCAGCTGATCCGGCATGTTGGACGTCTTGCTGACGGAACGGATCTCGTCAACTACCATCCCGCCCACCAGCAGCTCGTCCGTGGAGCTAGGGTCGCATCGTACATCAGAGCGCGTTCCACCTGCGGCAGCCAGCGGCGGCCCTCGCTCGGAGAGAGAGCACAGGCTTCTTTGCTTGGGGAGTCCGGGATCCAGGATGGGAATCGGCCGTTATTGTTATCGGAGGAACCCAGGCCTGCCCGGTGCAGCAGCTGCATGCCCATGCCTTGCTCGACGAAGGCGGCGGCGTACTTGCGCACGATATCTTCGAGGCGGCCTTGGTAGTCAACTTCGAAGCCCGAGAGTTCGCCATCTTCTGCAAACCCGAGGGAGAAGAACCGATCGCGCTGGAGTGTGGATTCAGCGTAGCGGAACGACTCAAGCAACTCGATCAGAGGCATACGCTGCCCGATGGCCTGGAGCTCGCGGTGCCTGGCAAGAGTCATAAAAGGCGCCCATGTCGAGAGCATCGAAGAGAAGCTGTCCGACGTGCTTGCCTCCTGGAAACTACCTCCATCGCGTGGAAGAGGTCATTCCAGTCCACCACCCATCTGCCGCAGATGATGCGGACGCTCGTTGCTGTGACGACTTCCTGGAGGATCCAAGCTCTACGGAACCATGACCGCTCGAACAGCGCAAGTATGTCGTTCCATATTGGATCGCTTGCCAAAGGTATTGCTTCGCCATTCCACGACAGGGGAACTTCGGGTAGCTCTTTTGGCCAAGGGCCTCTTCGGCCGCGAAGAGCATCCTTGGCTTGGATCTGCATGAGCGTTTCCAAGGCAGTGTCGCTGTGCGTGCTGTCCCCAAGGTATGCGAGAACGCAGGTGGCTAGTTCGAAGATGAGGGGAGGAGG
>CAKJVC010000109.1:0-30516 GCA_918026815.1 Chalara sp. BL73
TGCTCTGCATTTCTTTTAGTAATAGCTCTAAGTGAAGGTTTGGTGAAACCATCTACAAGCCTCTCTAGTCAAGTGATCAAGACGCTTCCAAGGAGCCTTTATTAACTACATCAAGTACATTGAAAGGTGATATATCTATTTGCGTAACCTCGGCAGTGTCTGGGACTTTTTACATATCTGAGTGACGCACGGTTCTCGTCGACAATACAAGCGCTTGCCCCTCTTTGCATGCCCCTTCCACTTATCAAAGATCTTTGGTAACCCACTCTGAGTGGGTTACAGCATCACTAAGTATTAGGAGATTAGGCTCTACTAACGAATCAGCAATTATTCAGGAGTATAGAATCTCAGCCTCAAACAAGTCATCAATCCCAGTGGGCGGATCTTGGTTGGTTATACTGCCAAGACCATTTTGGCACTAAGCGCTTTTGGGCAGATCAGAAGCCATCACGCTAGCGGTCTGCTCACCGCCGGCCTCCTCACCGACGGCCGCACAACTATGCCTATTCAACTCTGACTTAATATCATCTGTCTGTAAGTAAGCTTCCTCATGGATTTTTTTGACAATTGTGGTGATTGCAAACCTAACATGATGCCTGTTTTAGATTCAAGTAGAGGCTCCTGCTTCTCTGAATCTACCGTGATTTCAAAAATAGAATATATTGTAGGATCAATATCCGCTTGTTTACAGCCTCCACGCCATATATCTACATCAGGTCTGGACCGAGCTGTGCAGTCGTCCTCTGCCTGAATCTATATGTGTGGCCACCACCCATCGATACCTATTTCCTTGGCCCTAAGAGCTTCTACCGTCATAGATCGCGCCGCGTGCATACTATATAAGAGAGAAGCTAGTGCTCGGCTTCTAATCTTCAGGTCCTTGTGCTAGGTATGTATAGGCTTGACAGCTTTAGGTCTTGCTTTGTTCACATGAGAGAGTTGTATGCCAGGGGGCTCGAGTCGACGCAGCAGCTCTCGCAAGCGTCAACTTGTTGGCTTTAGTGAGAAAACATTAATACTAGGGCCACTTCGAATGCTCTTTTCCCACCTATGAATTTCGAGGGCTGGCTGACCCAAACTTTGTATAGATTGCCTCGAGCCCGTCTTCATCGGACTTCCCTCAGCCTCATTACGACCCGATGTCTGCGATATCCTATCCTCCAATTGGTGATCCCAATGGGATGCACGATCCTCCACCAGAACCTCCAAAAGCCAATCAAGCATGCGCAACCTGTCGAAAGCAGAAGCGAAGATGTGATAAAGCGCTCCCATCATGTGCTCTATGTTCACGCATGAACCGTCATTGCGATTATACAGATATCTCTTCAACTCCTACAGCAGATGAATTCCGCGAGAATAGAAGAATAGTTCAAGAATTGGAAAGACAGGTTCAGGAATCTAACAGAGAGATGGCGCATCTGAAATCAATGCTTGGTGTGCCAATAATGCAAGGAGGTTATATTGGCGGAAACTTGCCTAGTCCGCAGGCTGCTTACGCTACTGCATCGAGCGCTTCAGTTATGGCACAGCAGGCTCAAGGATATGCTATCCAGGAGAGTCTATCTCGAGGCACAGTCAACGAATTTCCGAGTATTCTTTTCCTGGACGGTAATGCTTCTCAGAATGGCCGGTATGATAGCAATACTTCCAATGGTGTGCTTCATGACTGATTCATGTGATAGTGTTCGTGTTCTTCCTCCTAAGCCTAACTGCGAACTCCCTCTCGTAAGTATCATCCTATTCTAGAAGGTATGACGGTCACTGATCGCTAGGGCTTTAGGATATTGCGGAATTATTGCGAGATGAAGCCTCCCTGGCTAACATTATTGGTGTGTATTTCGCAACAGTCTATCGGTGGCTGCCTATTATCTCAAGAAAACGAATTGAAATGCTACAAACGGAGATCCAGCGATTCGAGAAGCAGCGAATGGAAATGAATCTTGGAAATACACTTTGGGCTTGGGGTGCTGATACAGCTTACCTTCTTCTTTGCATGAAGCTCATCTGTTCAAAACCAGAAGATGGACTAGACCCCCGGCTTGCGCCAATTTATCTATCTGCCCAACGACTGCACTCATTGGTTGAGGATACCGGCACTGCTTCGTTGAGTGCTCTCCAAGCCGCTCTACTGAAAACCTGGTACGAATATGGACATGGTATTTATCCAGCGGCTTATATGTCTGCTGGGTGGTGCGAGAGATATGGTATTATGCTGGGAATCGGCGGAAACACTTCTTATGAGATTCTCCCTCAAGTGGTAATTACAGCTTGCCACACTAAGTACAGTAGAAATTAACATTAGGTTAGGAAGTGTGGAGTGAGCAAGAGGAACGACGTAGAATGTGGTGGGGCGTTCTCATCACTGATAGGTTCGTGATCCTTGCATGCTAATCTCAGTACACTAATGTTAGCAGAGTTATCAAAATCGGCAGTCAAGCCCATGTACTGAACGCCCAAGAACCAAACGGCGATGCTCAACTTCCAGCCCCTGGAAAAGCTTGGGTAAGTTGGCGTTGCAATCCTCAGTCCACCACCTCTAACAATTCGCTCTAGGATGAAGGAGATGCACCACAAGATGTTGCAAGATCTGTATCTAGCGACGTTGACAATCACGTTGGCCCTTTTGCACGTCTCTGCGAAGTATATTTCGTTTTAGGCAGGGTTTTTAATCACCACTATGGCAGCAACGCCTTACTCTCAGATACTCAACGCCTTGAGGTTGCATCACAACTCTACCAAGCCAGCTCCACCTACTGGGCAAGCATATTTTGACGAGGCGCTGAACTCCAACGACCATTTAACATATACAACTGCTTTAGCATTGAACTACGATACTATCTATGCCCTGTGTGAACCATACTCTTTTCGGCCAACCAAGATTGACTCTGACAGTGATCTATTGGCAGGCATGCAAATACAGGCCATCGATGGCCTCAAGACAGTCTCTGATCAGGTTGCCGAATTCGCAAATGAGATCAACAGAGCCGTAGACCTTGACCTCGATGGCATCAGTCCTATCGTCATGCATTCCTTGTACATGGCTGCTAAACATCATGCTTGGCTGACGAAAGATGGTGGCGATGAGAATTCTCAGATGGCACTACAGGCTATCAGGGATGCATTGTTGAATAGACTCAATACAAGATGGCGGAGCGCAGAAGCATATGTGAAGATATTTGATGCGGCACACTACTTCTAAGTCGGTGATATAAATGGACTCCGGCAGGTTCAGGAGTGGATAAGGGTCATCTTGACAGATTCATAGTGTGCTCTTGTACGTTGTGAAGGCTTACCTTCCAGAAACTTCATAATCTCCCCTGGTAACCAAGAGTTTGGACGAAGGTTGTTTGACTGAGCATATCAAGTCTTAGGCATATAAAGCGTGCACATCAACAGATACCAATTTTCTCCCGCATGCACAATAGCCAAAAATTCGATGCTTTACTGCGAGATTTTCTCTGAAGTACTGAGTTCATAATCTTTAAGACAATGAGTGACAAAGTCACGAGCATTTCCCTGCATAGTTTTCAGCTTCAGTTTACTGCACAACTCAATAGGACTATAGATAACCATGACTCTCAGTTGCCCTTAAATACGATCTACCAAGTACATTACCATCTAGCCAGGCATAAGAGACAGGTTTAATAAGGTTCAGGACTTTGATGTAGAAACGGCCCAGAGCCTTGGCAGGCAGCCTCGTATTGGATCACGCCTAGCTTTCAGCTGGCTCCTAGGCTGGGATCAAAACCTCTCCTTGTTTATCACCTCAATGATCAAAAAGAACAACCCGAATTTCGAAGTCATCTCCAATACACCAGATATTTTTCGATGGCGACCTCGAAAATATTTTCGAGATGGCCATTGTGGCACTCTATGCCTGAGAGGGCTGCGACACCCAAACCTATGAAGGAGGAAGCAACAAGCGTGGTGAGTTATGTTCGAGATATTTGCCAAATTTAATGAACACTGAACTTTCTGTAGGAGCCTTGTCTTCAAGACTTCAATCAAGACACCGGAATGTGACATTTGCTGCACTGGTATGTGAAGACAAGTGACATTATTGGCTGAGATATCTATCCACTGATGTAAAGTTTTATTTTTGGTTGGAATATTTTCCGCAGCCACTCGAGCTGTATGACTTCATATTTTATCGAAACATATATGCTGCGTGGCCGATATGTTTTGTGATTCTGTCTGTTTGTCAACTAAACTGATTTACATCATAGGGCATTACTTCTTTGCCCACTGAAATAATCATCCAGATACTATCGTACCTACCTTACATGGATCGTTTCAGGTTGAAAATGTCTGGAAGCCGTATGCTGTATTCGATAGTGAGCGGTTTGCCAAAACCGTCTTTGGAAGCTTACCTCCAGAACTTCAATTGGGCCAGAAACAGCGGGGCCTTCATTTGTCCGCTGCCTGGATGCTCTGATCCGACCGTCTGCTTTAGGAGACATTATTCTAACGACAATCTTGAAAATGCTTGTGTAGTAGGGAATAATGCTCTGGTCTTGAAGTTGATCAAGAACTTCATGTTGACGATCTCGATTGCACCCTCGCTTGCAGCAGCCCACAGACAGCGGTTGGTGAAAGAACGAGATGCAGCGATCATAGAGTATCTAAGTAGATGTATAAAATGGGCAACCATGGGATCTCAATTATCCACTATGCAATTACTCATTGAAAATGGTGCTCAGGTCTCACAAGAGCAAGGATCAAGTTATACAGCATGTGGCGAGTACAATTCGCTTCAGCTTGCTGCATTGAATAATGACGAATCTATCACGAAACTCTTACTGAAACATGGAGCAAAAGTGAACTTTGATGCTCGAGGATATTCAGCGATTGATATTGCTGCCCGCATGGGTCACGAAGGAATTATCCGCATTCTGCTGACGCGAGTCTTCTGGAATAGGGGTCGCAAGCTATCAAGTGCTCTCGCCGAAGCAGCAGAGAATGGGTATGTAGATCCCCTGGGGATCGCTTTTCTGATTCTTTTTGGGGCCGCGACGGCATGTTTCCCAAAAACCAGGACACTGACCTTTCCAGGCATAGATCCATTGTTCAGTTGCTACTTGAGAAAGGCGCGAAGGTCCATGGCGTTCCATCCCATCCAAGTGCATTACATCTCGCCGTGAAGGCGGGGCACGAAAGTATTGTAAGGTTATTACTGCAACATGGCGCCGTTGACGTTTATGTTATATTCCAAAACTATCACTCTCCTTCAACCAGATCTGCAAGGAATTGGTCATGTCTTCATTTTGCAGCATTTGAAGGAAACCATCAAATGGTCAAATTTCTGCTACATGAGAGAATTATGCCGAATGACCAGAAGAATTTCAGAGATACAGTCCTACCACTTGCTGTTTTACGTGGAAATCTCGAGACTGTCAAGGTACTTCTCGAGAACGGAATGAGCATCGACGGCGAAATACTTGGAGGTGAAAATGCTATACATATAGCAACAGTAGAGGGAAACACGGAAATGATGGCTCTTCTTCTAGACCATGGGGCCAATCCTAACTCGAGAGACCGGGACGAAAATACACCTTTACATAAGGCTCGATCGGGCCCTGTTATCTCGCTTCTCCTCGAAAGAGCTGCTGACAAGAATGCGCTCAATTATGCTGGCGAAACACCAATTCATAGGCTGGTAGACAGAGGAAATAGAGTAGCACTTGAAGTTCTATTAGAAGCAAAGCCTAAGATCGACATCGCCAATAAGGCAGGACAGACAGCTACAAAATGTGCGATAGAGACTGACAAGTTGGATTGTCTTACCGCTCTTTTAGTACATGGAGCTAGTATAGAGTGTCGATCTTCTAGGGGATTCACAGACTTGCACCACGCAGTCTATTTCTCGAGACATGAACATATTTCCCTGCTTCTAGATCATGGCGCGAATTTAGAAGCAGAAGACACCCAGGGTATAAGACCGCTTCATCTTGCGGCAGGGCTGGGGCATGAAGACTGCGTCAAAACACTTCTTGTTGCGGTAAGTCGTAATTTAGTTATTCGGGCGCTCCTGTTCCTGGAGCACTCTATGTTGTCGTCTGGCCGTGCCTCTACTTAGAAATACACTGACTATACCTCACAGGGAGCTGACAGAACTGCACGAACTCATGAAGGAGAGACATTTTTACATTGGGCAGCCAGAGGACCGAAAATGTTGTCAAAACTAATACACTGGATGCCCTTAATCAACGAAAAGCCCCTTCTGTCGGAGTTAAATGCTATCAACGATCAAGGACAAACTCCATTGCACATTACAGCTCTGAACCACAATATCCTAGCATATAATCTTCTTATGACTAATGGTGCGGACTACTCTTTGAAAGATCATTCTGGAAGGACGGCTTGGGAACTCCACCAAACAAGGATGGATGAAATTAAGCATGATCTCCTGGCAGGATGACCAGCAGGCTCTGTGAGAGAACCCATATGTACTATTTTATTAATACGCTCCTATTCTAAGTTTGAAAATCCCCGAAATGAACACTCTTTGTCGAGTCAGCAGATCAGAAGCTCATTTATATCTACCAATAGTTTTGATACATATGGGGCGTGCGCCTATACCCGGTAGATACCTGGTAGCTCAGTGCTTTGCACTTAGTTGCTAATGACGTACATGTAAAGTTACTCAGACGAAGACCCCGCTGAAGAATTCCTCCAAACTTCCATAGTCATTAAGTGCAATGACCATTGATACGTCTATTTGAGTGTAAGACTTCTTCTAATTGTGGCAGCGCAGGATACCAACTTACATTGATCTGGACGAACAATTATCAAAGCACCTTCCTCCTTGTCAATGCCGTAAAAGTCATACGCATGGCCATGTCCGGAGTTATAACTCCCGTCATCTACAAATACTTTATGTAGGTCTTGGATCATGTTAGAACCATTAAATGCAATAATATAGTGGGGCTTGCCTCTCATTTTCCACTGGCTGGTTGTGGGTGAAAAGAATGATGGTATCTGCTCCTGCTCTAACGCACTTCGCGGGCCAGATAAGGCGACGATTACCTCGATGAGGCTATCAATGTCACTGGTCTCACGCGTATAGCGTCTTATGGGACTTTTCGCAGAATCGAGATAGTCGCCCAACTAAAGCTTTGGTTAATTTCACGATCAATTGTGACTGAGACGGCCACTCACAGATCTCAGTCTATTGATTGTCGTAACCTTTGTAATATTACCCCCAAAAACCACAATACGCCATCGACCATCAGACTGTAAAATCTTCGAGAGCTGGAATACGCGTGCATCGCAGAATCGCACGACTTGAGCGCTAGGAAATCTCATGCCGACTACCACATTCGAAGCAAGAGCAGGATTACTACGTTTCGCGCTTGTGATGCTCGAGTCTATGTACCTTGTAGCTAAACCAGCCGTGTAGACACCAGACTTGATGAAAAGATCAGTGAAGCTATCTCGCTGACTATTCTCGCCATTGAGTGCATTTGTTCTTGAGGAAAATGACCTGGCAAAGCCGCGATCGAACTCGATCAGGGCCGCGGCGCTTTTCCCTCTTTCCAAAGTATAGGTCTCGAGGAGCTCGGTTGGTGCCTCGTTTCTAAGAATAGCGGCTAGCTTCCATCCAAGATTATACCCATCTTGTAGACTAGCATTCATTCCTTGCCCAGCTTTTGGAGAGTGCGTATGGCAAGCATCACCAGCCAGAAAGACGCGATTGTGTGCTGTGAAATGGCTGGCAACTCTTTGACCGATTGAGTAAGCTGACCACCACACTGTTTCGGCGATATCTAGGCTATATGGCATAAATATTCTTTTTGCCATTTGTTGGAGATTCGTCAAGACTACGTCTTTTGCTACGGTTCCATGAGGTAGTTCTATGTAGAACCGTGTGAGGGAGCCTCCTTCCCGTGGCACAATAAGCAAACTGCCAGCGTTGGATCTTATCACCACCTTTTTACGGATATCTGGGAAGTTTGTCAATGGATATATATCCATTACGCCCCACACAGAGTCGGTGCTGTCCCCTACCATACTGATTCCAAGAGACTTGCGCACGACGCTATGAGCACCATCACAACCCTACGAAGTCAGCTTGAACAATATGTAATTTTTTTGGACCTACAAGAACATATTTAGCTTTAAATTCACAGTCTACACCATCCTTTTCTGCAACGACCTTTACACAGTGGGCTTTATGATCCAACACCGCAGGCTCATCCACCTCGATACCCTTCACGGTAAAACCATAGCTAACTTGCTGTCCATTATACTTCCGCATAGCATCAAGCAGAAACTCATTAACCCTGGCCTGATTCAAGATGACGTGAGGTTGGTAAGAAAGACCAGGCTGCGTATCTGCTATTCGGGCTGTACGAGCAATCCCATCGTCCCCACCGTCTTGAGAGGACCAGAAGGTAACCTCTAACACGTGGTAAGATTCCCGAAGGAGTTCCTCGGCCAGGCCGAAGCTGTCAAACATCTCCACTGTACGGCATTGCACTCCGTCTGCCTGCCCGATCTCCAGCGGACCACGTCGCGATTCCAGGATCGTGCAGCTTATCCCGAGTTTGGCGAGCCAGACCGCAGCACATATTCCTGCTGAGCCGCTACCACAGATCAATACGTCTACTTCTTTGCAAGCCATCTTAATTGTCGGTTTTCACGGGTGTCTCTAAGAAGTGGATTTGCAACATCCGGCGAGGCGGGTCGAGATCACTTCAAATAGTCACATTCGAAACACTAGTACTAGAGAAGATATTTGAGCAAATGCTCGGGACGGCACATTGGGACGGCAGGTGAAAGTTCTGAAATACCCCCTTCAGGTGGATGGGAATTGGTATCTTTTAGTGATGGTACTTGGAGGTAAAGAGATGATGACAAATACCGGAGTGTTTTCCGGATTCCGGTCGGAACTCTTCCGTTGGCGAGTTACAAAACTGCTCCGGCAATCACCCTGTCAGTCGGAAGTCTTTGAATTCTACTTATTGCTCCAGACTTCTGCCATTGTTTGAGTATCGATAGTATGTCTTAATGCTGGCTTCGCCGTCAATTCTTGACATTCCAGCATTGGCAGACTTTTTTACTATTGACTGAGTAACCACTTTTTGAACGCAGTTCTGATGTTGCACCAATATGGTTGTAGATACCGCGAGTTTATTTCCTAGAGCTTGCATCATTGCTGAGCACAAGTGAACTTCGCGGAAAGCATGACTTCCAAAATTTCGGTACGCTCTAAAGGTATAATTATATTCCAGAATCCAGTGAGTAGTCACCATAGCGCATACGCCACCAGTCCTCATCCATTAGCCCAAAAGGCATTGAGCTCATATCTTGTGTCATTAAATTCATCAAAGGCTCTAACGGCGCCATATCTATCCCATCAAGCTGTCCGGAATCAATAAATTGAGGCTCACTCTGTTCTTGAAAAGGCTGTGAACTAAAATTAGTTATATCTCGGCCATGAGGTAAGGTACTATATGCCGATTGCTGAGCCTGTTCTGTAGCAGAAGAAGCTGTTTCCGAAGAAGGATTATGACTCCTTGTACCAGATTCAACTGCGCATTTATCTTATCCTAGGATTAGCTACCCACGCCCGTGAACTATAAAGATGTTCTACCTACCAGAAACAAGCCTCTGATATATATTGGACAGGGTGTTGAGTGCATGCTCTACTGCATAACCTCTCTTACCAAGAGTTCGCAAAGTCTCGCACCCAAGTAGCCAGGCAGCGTGTACTTCTCCGTGATCAAAGAATTGATTCGTTCCAAAGCACGACTCTGCAAGGATTAAAACCATAGCGGCAGTATAGAGATCTTGGATCGATATCAGCGTTTGAATCAATAAAATCGCAGGTTTATTTTACGCACAGTAAGTTGTATACCACCAAGCTCCATCAGTCGTAGTCGACACTGAGTTATGCAATAGGTTAACGAGATCAACTGATGCATCAACACAAGCGGTAACCGACTGTATGTCGATCTTATACTGGAGACTACGTTCTTTATTAGAAGTTTTCTCCGCGAGTTGATGGGCTTGCTGGAGTGGACCAGTCTGCCGACATAACCGCTGGAATGTTAACCGATGGAGCAGCACGCGAACATGCATATATCTAGACAATTAGAGATTGTAGTGTTGAAGAATAAATATTCACGAACCTTGCGTGCAGAACGTTGCCTTGCCGCCGAATGATCCATGCAGAAACCTCAGGAAGGTCATCCCTCATACTCCTACGTCTTTCCCAGTGAAGATAGAAAGCAATACTGTCCTCAAATGTGGAAAGCTCTGCATCCAAGGACACAATTGCTTCTAGATCACTCACTCGAGTGTTTATGGTGGTGTTTGACCTCGCATCAGCATTTGTGCCTTGTACAGACCATGGCTTATAAATAGCGGATATTATTCTTCCAAGGATGAGATATAGCTTAATGGTTTCGATATAGAAAGTCAAATAGGATAAAGTGTTATCTTGGTGCAAGATGGATTCGTCTTCTGGTGTGACTGTTGGCAGAGGAATAATAATCTCACATGGTGTCATCATAGGCCGTCCGAGAGTTGTGCTTGTGACGCTAATACGGTCAGTAGTTGGGAATAAAGTGGTCTTATACACCTTACATATCCAGTGTCACGCAGCCATACCAGACACGACGACGGAGTTCGATTTCGCATGACTCTCTCTGAATAAAGCGGTCTTCAATATGAATACCTAGCCCTTGAGCAATCCTGCATGCTAGTCCAAGTGAGTTCCAGCAGCGACCTGGGGAAGAAGAACTTTGCAAAAATTGCGTAATGATCAATAAGGTTTGTACGAGTGCAATGCTACCATGGTCCAAAATATCAACATGAAGAAGGCTCCTAGATCGAAGGAAAAGGTCTGTGACAAAGATTCGCGACCCTGCTGTAAAATCTCTTGCCCTGATAATTGGCAGCTGAGAGCAAAAATGGCGTTTAAGGCACAGTGAAAGACAATAGATCGAGAGTCCGAAACACCTGGGGTCCCTAAGCCTAGATCACAGTCTGTAGTAGTTTGCTGTATGTCGTTCGAGGATTTCCACAGATTTTCGTAAGCAGCGTTAAAAGATGGCTTGTGAAGAAAAGGATAGAGAGTATGTGCTTTGATCCAGTAATTTTCCAACAACTTATCTGCTAGGTCGCGCTGCGGAAGTGATGGATAATTGCACGATATTGATGTAGCCTCAGAAGAATTATACCTCGCCAGAGGACTTGATCTTGGAGCGAAGGGAACTGACGGGAGATGCTTGTCGTAAGGTCGCCTCTGGTCAGTGCCGTGAATAGTCTGGTTGACCTCGTGCATGAAATGGGCCACGGAAGAGCCGCCAAAAAATTGGTTTGCTGATGGTGATGCATTTTCATTGTCGATATAAGCTGTAGAGCCCATAGCATTTACTGGGCTAGCTTCGCTTTCGGCGTCAAGAGAAATAATTTCAGAGGTTGGGGATTGGTTAGCATTCTGGTGTGAGAGCCTCTGAGTTAGTTTCCAATTCCAATAACAATCTGTAGTCGAGAGATGCATCAAGAGTCGTGTTCTCCCATGAGATACGCCGGTGTTTCCAGATCTTCAAAACATTGATAATATTTGGACCAAACCACTTGTGAAACTTTATTTGACACGCGAATTTTACCCTGGAAATCTCACTGACCTGAATTGGTTGTCGATTACCATGTCCTTGGGCTGACTGCTGATTCGCAAGAATTCGCTCAATGCTTTGGATTCGATCAGTCAGGCTTTTCGTGCTTCTATTTGCTCATCTCTATTAGTCATTATGGTTACTCTCCGACGAAGAAAAATTTGCCGTCATGGTAATAACAGGGCGAGTCTAATAAATCGCAACGTATGATAATTGGATACCTTGATATCATACACAGAGAAATTGACATACTCTCGTGGCGCTTCATCACTCTTGGGCGGATCCTTTTGTAAAGACAAGACTGGCTGTTTGAACGCTGGCGACAGGGCTCACAGACTGGTCGATTTCCATCGCACCGAACTTTCCGGGCACGACAAGGTTCACAAGCGGTTGAAATCTTGCGACGTTTCTGTTGCGGTCGAGACAAACCTTCGCCACCACTTCCGGAATCTACATTTGATACTCCGGGTCGCGCGTTGGCGTCCATGGTGACTGGCAAGCCGGAATCTGCAATATCATCCATATCTTATATCGGAATGACAACTCCGTGGTGGTGGTGATAGCAGTGAAAAGAAATTGTGGCATGATGGAAGCCCTTCACGGAGTATAAGAGGGGATATCGCGGAACAGCTTCGGGGCCGTTCCGCCATCCCGGCTTGGCTTTTGATCTGCCGCCGGATGCGGTACAATGAACAGTTCTGCAAAGCTGAAACTCCTATTCACGAAAGGAGGAGCTTTTAACTTAGTGGATAGAAAAATGACGCTCTGCACATATACTTTTGCTCAATGTATCATACATTGTGATATATGGAAAGCCCACCTTTTTCATGAAAGCAATTATAAAGTGAGTCGTGACATCACTGGCCAGGTTAGGCGAGCCCAATTCACACAGCATCAGTCCAGACTCTAGGTACATACGGAGATTTCTACTACCGTACTTCCGACCTGCTAACCCTTAGAAGTGTGTTGACTAAACGTATTGTAATCCCTCAAAGTCATTGAAATACGCACGAGTCCTTCTACACCTACAGCAACCATTTTACCTACTGTTACGATTTCTCGGATTTGATACAATGGCTTCAAAGTACTCCAAACATTCGACCAGAAGATTTATTCCTCGGGAAGGTTTATATCTCGACCCTATATGTTCGCTCATCTCTTGGACAATTTTGAATCCGATACTAATCGCTACATTTCTCTTTGTGTTTTGGCAGTGCCAAAGAAGCGACCAATTCGTGATCGTTAGTGAGCGGCGTTACCAGGAAAACATCTTTTACTGGATGAAACTTCTTGGATTAATCGGGGGACTATTCTGGGTCAACCAGTATTTAAATTGGGCAGCCAACAACAACTTTATACGAGCAAAACCATGGGATTCGAAGCAGGAATTAGTGTTGATCACTGGAGGCAGTGGTGGCATCGGAGCGAGTGTGGCTAGGCGCCTTGCAAGGGAGGAAATCGTGTTGTGATTCTGGATATATTGCCTCTTGCCTTCCCAGAAAGTATAGTAATGAGGATCCAGTCAGTTTTGTGTATTTGCTAAAAAAATTGAAGGGGAAAACATAATATATTACAAATGCGACTTGAGTGACATGAACGAAATAAACCACGTTATGGCCAGGGTTCGAGAGGAATGTGGTCCGCCTACTGTCCTTGGTATTCTTTCAAACTTCAAATGAAGAGCTTTTTGGCTGATCAATTTTAATTAGTGAATAATGCCGGTATTTCGAGAGGCTCTACTATTGCAGGTGGCCCATATCATGACAACAATTTGACACTGAAAATCAACCTCTTAGCGGCTTTCATTGTTACTAAGGAATGCTTGCCATATATGATAGCCAGCAACCATGGGCACATTATCAGTATTTCATCTATGAGCGCCTTCATTCCACCCGCTGGGCTTGCTGATTACTCAGCTTCTAAAGCTGGCCTTGTTGCTTTTAATGAGGTGAGTTCTGGAGAGTTGCCTCTTGATTTACGAAATATTTTCGAACTAATCTGACAATAATAGGCACTGGGCCTGGAGCTGAGATATCGGCATCGCGTACTGGCGGTTAGGAACTCTTTGTTGGTTCTCAGTTTCACCAAAACACCACTCTTTGTTGGTGAGACGAATCAAAATGCTTTTGTTTCACCTCTTCTCCATGTAGATACAGTCGGGGATGAGGTGGTCAATACAATTTATGGGGGTTACAGCCGTACCATTTTCATGCCCGGAATTCTTCGTTACTTGGGATGGATTGTAAGTCTTGCTCTTTGTGCCATGATATTTGAGCAACTACTGACATGGGATGGTTCACTTTAGCGAGGTGCTCCTGATTGGGTTCAACATTTGATTAGACGTAGTACAGAAGGGTTGAAAGTGGACTTTAGAGGTCGGCAAGTGATTGATTCGGCTACTGGGAAATTTAAAACGTAATAGCCAGATAGAGAAGAAATCTAAGCATGTGGCTTTGCCCATGTCGGAGACGGAACTGCATTGCAACATGGCGCCGTTGACGTTTATGTTATATTCCAAAACTATCACTCTCCTTCAACCAGATCTGCAAGGAATTGGTCATGTCTTCATTTTGCAGCATTTGAAGGAAACCATCAAATGGTCAAATTTCTGCTACATGAGAGAATTATGCCGAATGACCAGAAGAATTTCAGAGATACAGTCCTACCACTTGCTGTTTTACGTGGAAATCTCGAGACTGTCAAGGTACTTCTCGAGAACGGAATGAGCATCGACGGCGAAATACTTGGAGGTGAAAATGCTATACATATAGCAACAGTAGAGGGAACACGGAAATGATGGCTCTTCTTCTAGACCATGGGGCCAATCCTAACTCGAGAGACCGGGACGAAAATACACCTTTACATAAGGCTCGATCGGGCCCTGTTATCTCGCTTCTCCTCGAAAGAGCTGCTGACAAGAATGCGCTCAATTATGCTGGCGAAACACCAATTCATAGGCTGGTAGACAGAGGAAATAGAGTAGCACTTGAAGTTCTATTAGAAGCAAAGCCTAAGATCGACATCGCCAATAAGGCAGGACAGACAGCTACAAAATGTGCGATAGAGACTGACAAGTTGGATTGTCTTACCGCTCTTTTAGTACATGGAGCTAGTATAGAGTGTCGATCTTCTAGGGGATTCACAGACTTGCACCACGCAGTCTATTTCTCGAGACATGAACATATTTCCCTGCTTCTAGATCATGGCGCGAATTTAGAAGCAGAAGACACCCAGGGTATAAGACCGCTTCATCTTGCGGCAGGGCTGGGGCATGAAGACTGCGTCAAAACACTTCTTGTTGCGGTAAGTCGTAATTTAGTTATTCGGGCGCTCCTGTTCCTGGAGCACTCTATGTTGTCGTCTGGCCGTGCCTCTACTTAGAAATACACTGACTATACCTCACAGGGAGCTGACAGAACTGCACGAACTCATGAAGGAGAGACATTTTTACATTGGGCAGCCAGAGGACCGAAAATGTTGTCAAAACTAATACACTGGATGCCCTTAATCAACGAAAAGCCCCTTCTGTCGGAGTTAAATGCTATCAACGATCAAGGACAAACTCCATTGCACATTACAGCTCTGAACCACAATATCCTAGCATATAATCTTCTTATGACTAATGGTGCGGACTACTCTTTGAAAGATCATTCTGGAAGGACGGCTTGGGAACTCCACCAAACAAGGATGGATGAAATTAAGCATGATCTCCTGGCAGGATGACCAGCAGGCTCTGTGAGAGAACCCATATGTACTATTTTATTAATACGCTCCTATTCTAAGTTTGAAAATCCCCGAAATGAACACTCTTTGTCGAGTCAGCAGATCAGAAGCTCATTTATATCTACCAATAGTTTTGATACATATGGGGCGTGCGCCTATACCCGGTAGATACCTGGTAGCTCAGTGCTTTGCACTTAGTTGCTAATGACGTACATGTAAAGTTACTCAGACGAAGACCCCGCTGAAGAATTCCTCCAAACTTCCATAGTCATTAAGTGCAATGACCATTGATACGTCTATTTGAGTGTAAGACTTCTTCTAATTGTGGCAGCGCAGGATACCAACTTACATTGATCTGGACGAACAATTATCAAAGCACCTTCCTCCTTGTCAATGCCGTAAAAGTCATACGCATGGCCATGTCCGGAGTTATAACTCCCGTCATCTACAAATACTTTATGTAGGTCTTGGATCATGTTAGAACCATTAAATGCAATAATATAGTGGGGCTTGCCTCTCATTTTCCACTGGCTGGTTGTGGGTGAAAAGAATGATGGTATCTGCTCCTGCTCTAACGCACTTCGCGGGCCAGATAAGGCGACGATTACCTCGATGAGGCTATCAATGTCACTGGTCTCACGCGTATAGCGTCTTATGGGACTTTTCGCAGAATCGAGATAGTCGCCCAACTAAAGCTTTGGTTAATTTCACGATCAATTGTGACTGAGACGGCCACTCACAGATCTCAGTCTATTGATTGTCGTAACCTTTGTAATATTACCCCCAAAAACCACAATACGCCATCGACCATCAGACTGTAAAATCTTCGAGAGCTGGAATACGCGTGCATCGCAGAATCGCACGACTTGAGCGCTAGGAAATCTCATGCCGACTACCACATTCGAAGCAAGAGCAGGATTACTACGTTTCGCGCTTGTGATGCTCGAGTCTATGTACCTTGTAGCTAAACCAGCCGTGTAGACACCAGACTTGATGAAAAGATCAGTGAAGCTATCTCGCTGACTATTCTCGCCATTGAGTGCATTTGTTCTTGAGGAAAATGACCTGGCAAAGCCGCGATCGAACTCGATCAGGGCCGCGGCGCTTTTCCCTCTCCAAAGTATAGGTCTCGAGGAGCTCGGTTGGTGCCTCGTTTCTAAGAATAGCGGCTAGCTTCCATCCAAGATTATACCCATCTTGTAGACTAGCATTCATTCCTTGCCCAGCTTTTGGAGAGTGCGTATGGCAAGCATCACCAGCCAGAAAGACGCGATTGTGTGCTGTGAAATGGCTGGCAACTCTTTGACCGATTGAGTAAGCTGACCACCACACTGTTTCGGCGATATCTAGGCTATATGGCATAAATATTCTTTTTGCCATTTGTTGGAGATTCGTCAAGACTACGTCTTTTGCTACGGTTCCATGAGGTAGTTCTATGTAGAACCGTGTGAGGGAGCCTCCTTCCCGTGGCACAATAAGCAAACTGCCAGCGTTGGATCTTATCACCACCTTTTTACGGATATCTGGGAAGTTTGTCAATGGATATATATCCATTACGCCCCACACAGAGTCGGTGCTGTCCCCTACCATACTGATTCCAAGAGACTTGCGCACGACGCTATGAGCACCATCACAACCCTACGAAGTCAGCTTGAACAATATGTAATTTTTTTGGACCTACAAGAACATATTTAGCTTTAAATTCACAGTCTACACCATCCTTTTCTGCAACGACCTTTACACAGTGGGCTTTATGATCCAACACCGCAGGCTCATCCACCTCGATACCCTTCACGGTAAAACCATAGCTAACTTGCTGTCCATTATACTTCCGCATAGCATCAAGCAGAAACTCATTAACCCTGGCCTGATTCAAGATGACGTGAGGTTGGTAAGAAAGACCAGGCTGCGTATCTGCTATTCGGGCTGTACGAGCAATCCCATCGTCCCCACCGTCTTGAGAGGACCAGAAGGTAACCTCTAACACGTGGTAAGATTCCCGAAGGAGTTCCTCGGCCAGGCCGAAGCTGTCAAACATCTCCACTGTACGGCATTGCACTCCGTCTGCCTGCCCGATCTCCAGCGGACCACGTCGCGATTCCAGGATCGTGCAGCTTATCCCGAGTTTGGCGAGCCAGACCGCAGCACATATTCCTGCTGAGCCGCTACCACAGATCAATACGTCTACTTCTTTGCAAGCCATCTTAATTGTCGGTTTTCACGGGTGTCTCTAAGAAGTGGATTTGCAACATCCGGCGAGGCGGGTCGAGATCACTTCAAATAGTCACATTCGAAACACTAGTACTAGAGAAGATATTTGAGCAAATGCTCGGGACGGCACATTGGGACGGCAGGTGAAAGTTCTGAAATACCCCCTTCAGGTGGATGGGAATTGGTATCTTTTAGTGATGGTACTTGGAGGTAAAGAGATGATGACAAATACCGGAGTGTTTTCCGGATTCCGGTCGGAACTCTTCCGTTGGCGAGTTACAAAACTGCTCCGGCAATCACCCTGTCAGTCGGAAGTCTTTGAATTCTACTTATTGCTCCAGACTTCTGCCATTGTTTGAGTATCGATAGTATGTCTTAATGCTGGCTTCGCCGTCAATTCTTGACATTCCAGCATTGGCAGACTTTTTTACTATTGACTGAGTAACCACTTTTTGAACGCAGTTCTGATGTTGCACCAATATGGTTGTAGATACCGCGAGTTTATTTCCTAGAGCTTGCATCATTGCTGAGCACAAGTGAACTTCGCGGAAAGCATGACTTCCAAAATTTCGGTACGCTCTAAAGGTATAATTATATTCCAGAATCCAGTGAGTAGTCACCATAGCGCATACGCCACCAGTCCTCATCCATTAGCCCAAAAGGCATTGAGCTCATATCTTGTGTCATTAAATTCATCAAAGGCTCTAACGGCGCCATATCTATCCCATCAAGCTGTCCGGAATCAATAAATTGAGGCTCACTCTGTTCTTGAAAAGGCTGTGAACTAAAATTAGTTATATCTCGGCCATGAGGTAAGGTACTATATGCCGATTGCTGAGCCTGTTCTGTAGCAGAAGAAGCTGTTTCCGAAGAAGGATTATGACTCCTTGTACCAGATTCAACTGCGCATTTATCTTATCCTAGGATTAGCTACCCACGCCCGTGAACTATAAAGATGTTCTACCTACCAGAAACAAGCCTCTGATATATATTGGACAGGGTGTTGAGTGCATGCTCTACTGCATAACCTCTCTTACCAAGAGTTCGCAAAGTCTCGCACCCAAGTAGCCAGGCAGCGTGTACTTCTCCGTGATCAAAGAATTGATTCGTTCCAAAGCACGACTCTGCAAGGATTAAAACCATAGCGGCAGTATAGAGATCTTGGATCGATATCAGCGTTTGAATCAATAAAATCGCAGGTTTATTTTACGCACAGTAAGTTGTATACCACCAAGCTCCATCAGTCGTAGTCGACACTGAGTTATGCAATAGGTTAACGAGATCAACTGATGCATCAACACAAGCGGTAACCGACTGTATGTCGATCTTATACTGGAGACTACGTTCTTTATTAGAAGTTTTCTCCGCGAGTTGATGGGCTTGCTGGAGTGGACCAGTCTGCCGACATAACCGCTGGAATGTTAACCGATGGAGCAGCACGCGAACATGCATATATCTAGACAATTAGAGATTGTAGTGTTGAAGAATAAATATTCACGAACCTTGCGTGCAGAACGTTGCCTTGCCGCCGAATGATCCATGCAGAAACCTCAGGAAGGTCATCCCTCATACTCCTACGTCTTTCCCAGTGAAGATAGAAAGCAATACTGTCCTCAAATGTGGAAAGCTCTGCATCCAAGGACACAATTGCTTCTAGATCACTCACTCAGTGTTTATGGTGGTGTTTGACCTCGCATCAGCATTTGTGCCTTGTACAGACCATGGCTTATAAATAGCGGATATTATTCTTCCAAGGATGAGATATAGCTTAATGGTTTCGATATAGAAAGTCAAATAGGATAAAGTGTTATCTTGGTGCAAGATGGATTCGTCTTCTGGTGTGACTGTTGGCAGAGGAATAATAATCTCACATGGTGTCATCATAGGCCGTCCGAGAGTTGTGCTTGTGACGCTAATACGGTCAGTAGTTGGGAATAAAGTGGTCTTATACACCTTACATATCCAGTGTCACGCAGCCATACCAGACACGACGACGGAGTTCGATTTCGCATGACTCTCTCTGAATAAAGCGGTCTTCAATATGAATACCTAGCCCTTGAGCAATCCTGCATGCTAGTCCAAGTGAGTTCCAGCAGCGACCTGGGGAAGAAGAACTTTGCAAAAATTGCGTAATGATCAATAAGGTTTGTACGAGTGCAATGCTACCATGGTCCAAAATATCAACATGAAGAAGGCTCCTAGATCGAAGGAAAAAGGTCTGTGACAAAGATTCGCGACCCTGCTGTAAAATCTCTTGCCCTGATAATTGGCAGCTGAGAGCAAAAATGGCGTTTAAGGCACAGTGAAAGACAATAGATCGAGAGTCCGAAACACCTGGGGTCCCTAAGCCTAGATCACAGTCTGTAGTAGTTTGCTGTATGTCGTTCGAGGATTTCCACAGATTTTCGTAAGCAGCGTTAAAAGATGGCTTGTGAAGAAAAGGATAGAGAGTATGTGCTTTGATCCAGTAATTTTCCAACAACTTATCTGCTAGGTCGCGCTGCGGAAGTGATGGATAATTGCACGATATTGATGTAGCCTCAGAAGAATTATACCTCGCCAGAGGACTTGATCTTGGAGCGAAGGGAACTGACGGGAGATGCTTGTCGTAAGGTCGCCTCTGGTCAGTGCCGTGAATAGTCTGGTTGACCTCGTGCATGAAATGGGCCACGGAAGAGCCGCCAAAAATTGGTTTGCTGATGGTGATGCATTTTCATTGTCGATATAAGCTGTAGAGCCCATAGCATTTACTGGGCTAGCTTCGCTTTCGGCGTCAAGAGAAATAATTTCAGAGGTTGGGGATTGGTTAGCATTCTGGTGTGAGAGCCTCTGAGTTAGTTTCCAATTCCAATAACAATCTGTAGTCGAGAGATGCATCAAGAGTCGTGTTCTCCCATGAGATACGCCGGTGTTTCCAGATCTTCAAAACATTGATAATATTTGGACCAAACCACTTGTGAAACTTTATTTGACACGCGAATTTTACCCTGGAAATCTCACTGACCTGAATTGGTTGTCGATTACCATGTCCTTGGGCTGACTGCTGATTCGCAAGAATTCGCTCAATGCTTTGGATTCGATCAGTCAGGCTTTTCGTGCTTCTATTTGCTCATCTCTATTAGTCATTATGGTTACTCTCCGACGAAGAAAAATTTGCCGTCATGGTAATAACAGGGCGAGTCTAATAAATCGCAACGTATGATAATTGGATACCTTGATATCATACACAGAGAAATTGACATACTCTCGTGGCGCTTCATCACTCTTGGGCGGATCCTTTTGTAAAGACAAGACTGGCTGTTTGAACGCTGGCGACAGGGCTCACAGACTGGTCGATTTCCATCGCACCGAACTTTCCGGGCACGACAAGGTTCACAAGCGGTTGAAATCTTGCGACGTTTCTGTTGCGGTCGAGACAAACCTTCGCCACCACTTCCGGAATCTACATTTGATACTCCGGGTCGCGCGTTGGCGTCCATGGTGACTGGCAAGCCGGAATCTGCAATATCATCCATATCTTATATCGGAATGACAACTCCGTGGTGGTGGTGATAGCAGTGAAAAAGAAATTGTGGCATGATGGAAGCCCTTCACGGAGTATAAGAGGGGATATCGCGGAACAGCTTCGGGGCCGTTCCGCCATCCCGGCTTGGCTTTTGATCTGCCGCCGGATGCGGTACAATGAACAGTTCTGCAAAGCTGAAACTCCTATTCACGAAAGGAGGAGCTTTTAACTTAGTGGATAGAAAAATGACGCTCTGCACATATACTTTTTGCTCAATGTATCATACATTGTGATATATGGAAAGCCCACCTTTTTCATGAAAGCAATTATAAAGTGAGTCGTGACATCACTGGCCAGGTTAGGCGAGCCCCTATTCACACAGCCTTAGTCCAGACTCTAGGTACATACGGAGATTTCTACTACCGTACTTCCGACCTGCTAACCCTTAGAAGTGTGTTGACTAAACGTATTTTGATCCCTCAAAGTCATTGAAATACGCACGAGTCCTTCTACACCTACAGCAACCATTTTACCTACTGTTACGATTTCTCGGATTTGATACAATGGCTTCAAAGTACTCCAAACATTCGACCAGAAGATTTATTCCTCGGGAAGGTTTATATCTCGACCCTATATGTTCGCTCATCTCTTGGACAATTTTGAATCCGATACTAATCGCTACATTTCTCTTTGTGTTTTGGCAGTGCCAAAGAAGCGACAATTCGTGATCGTTAGTGAGCGGCGTTACCAGGAAAACATCTTTTACTGGATGAAACTTCTTGGATTAATCGGGGGACTATTCTGGGTCAACCAGTATTTAAATTGGGCAGCCAACAACAACTTTATACGAGCAAAACCATGGGATTCGAAGCAGGAATTAGTGTTGATCACTGGAGGCAGTGGTGGCATCGGAGCGAGTGTGGCTAGGCGCCTTGCAAGGGGGAAATCGTGTTGTGATTCTGGATATATTGCCTCTTGCCTTCCCAGAAAGTATAGTAATGAGGATCCAGTCAGTTTTGTGTATTTGCTAAAAAATTGAAGGGGAAAACATAATATATTACAAATGCGACTTGAGTGACATGAACGAAATAAACCACGTTATGGCCAGGGTTCGAGAGGAATGTGGTCCGCCTACTGTCCTTGGTATTCTTTCAAACTTCAAATGAAGAGCTTTTTGGCTGATCAATTTTAATTAGTGAATAATGCCGGTATTTCGAGAGGCTCTACTATTGCAGGTGGCCCATATCATGACAACAATTTGACACTGAAAATCAACCTCTTAGCGGCTTTCATTGTTACTAAGGAATGCTTGCCATATATGATAGCCAGCAACCATGGGCACATTATCAGTATTTCATCTATGAGCGCCTTCATTCCACCCGCTGGGCTTGCTGATTACTCAGCTTCTAAAGCTGGCCTTGTTGCTTTTAATGAGGTGAGTTCTGGAGAGTTGCCTCTTGATTTACGAAATATTTTCGAACTAATCTGACAATAATAGGCACTGGGCCTGGAGCTGAGATATCGGCATCCGCGTACTGGCGGTTAGGAACTCTTTGTTGGTTCTCAGTTTCACCAAAACACCACTCTTTGTTGGTGAGACGAATCAAAATGCTTTTGTTTCACCTCTTCTCCATGTAGATACAGTCGGGGATGAGGTGGTCAATACAATTTATGGGGGTTACAGCCGTACCATTTTCATGCCCGGAATTCTTCGTTACTAGAATTGTCGTAGAGAGCTTGGCGTAGAAACATGATGGGGATGCTTCAATTTGGTATTTCCTACCCAGTCGCAATCGTGTACAAATACGGTAGAAGTCTAGCATGATCACTCGTCGAAAAAGGCTTTCAATATCATGTATCTCAGGTTGATCTAATAGGCGTCAGACATAACCATAGCTTCGCTTAGGTTGAGCCTACTAAGTCTTGAAACTTGCTCTAGTGTCTCGCTGATCTGAACTAATCCTTGTTTGAGGTGCGTGACACTGTCACCATTGACAGCTATTCGAATGGTCATTCCTTGACCATCCTCATCTTCCTCGATAGCAATTGCGACTACCGCTCTGGAATTCTTGCGGCGAGAGGCAAGGAATGCTAAATTGCTCACGATCTCTCCCTCTTGTTCAATAGTTATGCATGATGCTCTCCAAGGTCGAGGGATTAATTCATGCTCCTTGGTGCCTTCCCGTACCCCACCTAGCATGGCAAGAAGCGTAATTTTCTGCAGCATATGTTCTCTGGTGACATTGCTTCCCCACATTCTGCTTTGTGAGAAGGGTTTTTGCGAGGTGTATCTTCTTGTTGTGAGTCAACTAAAGTCATTAATGCCTACAGGTGATTTCTACATCGATACGTTGGTAGGATTCTCGACCAACCTACCCCGCCTTGTGTAACCTTGCTCTGCCCTGTGCACGAACCCGCTAGGCCTTATTTCTACCTCAGAGAAAAATGATGCAGGTCGAGACTATTTTGTCAGCTATTTTTGCGAAAATCCTTCGTACTCGGCATGCTTGCTTTGAATTATATGGTCAGAGCTGTATCTGTAGGAAGTAGGGGTTTACGGATCCACATACGACCCGCCGGGTCACGTGGTCACAACCCCATTTTGTAGAATCTACCTAATACAACAACAATGATTACCATATCCATCAAGAGCAAGAGCGTGGCCTACAAAGTAGAGCTGCGCCTTTTGCCCCGTGGAAGGTAAGACCTGTACCAACAGTATCCTTCCAGTAGGTCGCTCTGTGGGATCGTTGGAGAACTCTTCGGCAGATCCTAGCAAAACCGCCAACGAGCCCACATCTTCCGCTTCTCCTTCGGGAGAATGGCCAGCCTTTCGATCTTCGACGTCTCCCTCAGCGACCTACACCAATTTATACTGGATAGGGATCGCTCCACTGCTCGGACACAATGACCAAAGTAGCCCAGGCCTGATACAGAAGGGTAGATGCAAATCTTATGGCTTGCACATGCCTCTCTCAACTTGAAGAAGTGGACTACAGTGTTCTGGCGGTAAAAGTGGCCAAGGGAAACTTATTTTCATCGAGCATCACTATAATCTCGATTCTTTAATCTTCCTCGCCATAGTCTCACGGTCCGCCTCCCACTCAACAACATGCCTTCGCCGCCGCGGCATCCTCCTCTAAGGCATCTAATTCTACAACGGCCAACTCCTCGATATCCCCATAACCTGAGACCTCCGCCACGGATTCAGCAGCGTGCCCTTTTCCCCACACATCTGGAACATCGGCTCATCCGTCTCGCAGTAATTAATACCCGAATCCCAGCCCGGAACTGGTACTGTCCTTTCGTAGGACCTCCATCGCCAGCTAGGCTCCGACTACGAGAGCCAACATTATTGTTGTGATATGCAATACCTTTTAGTACCTTTTTTCTCTTCCCCTTTTGTGAACGGCGTCTCGGGGAGTTGTGGCGAAGAATCGTGCTCTCTCGGGCCCGAAACGGCAGGAAGATAATCCTTTGTTTTAACCGGAGGGGAAATCGAGATCTAAGGGTGAGGTACACACTCCACTTGTAGCAACGCCGCGTATTTGATACGTGGTTGCCGGTAAGTAGAATGTGGTAAAATTGTGTCTTGTTGTTGCTACTACTACAATGCGTTCTTTTATGCTACTGGTGGGTCATGTGGCTGAATCCCTATTCACTCCCCATTGACTCAGGACCTATAGAATCCCCTCCACATGACCTAACATACTAATACTTTGGTTACACATGCAAGAAACTCGCCAATCAAGCACACAGGGTGTTGGTATGTCAGGTCGCGTGAATGGGAATTTTGGGTCCTGAGTCAAGAGACGTCGGGTGGGGTGCAGGTCCAACTGAGCTCAGTTGGGCCTCTACCTGACCTGCCGACCTCTGAATCAATGGGGGAATGAATGGTGGATTCGGTTATGTGGCCTACCTGTAGCATACAAAAGAACGCATTGTAGTAGTAGACAACAAGACACAATTTTACCACATTCTACTTACCGGCAACCACGTATCAAATACGCGGCGTTGTACACTCCAAACTTCTTCATTGCCATAAACTTGGATCACGCACTCCCCGCTAGAAATAACCCACCACGTGAGTGGCCATACCCCGTAAGACCAGTTAGCCACCACCCTATTTTGCAATAGTGCCCTGGTATATTGTTTTTGTAAGGCTGTATTAACGTCCAGCCAGACCAAAATGTCCCCAAGCGAAAAACTCCAAAAGTTCCTCCAAAAAACGGGTCGACTAAGTACATCCGCCTTCAATGGATAGACTACTCTGGCATTCTGCGTGCCCGCTTCGTTCCTGTTGCTCGATGTCTGCAGATAGCTCAAGGAAATGAAGACTACCTTATCCCGCAAGTAAGCATGATCACCCCAGTCTCAACGGCTCCGAAATGCTTTCCGACTGGCAATAATATCGAAATCTGGGTGCTGCGTCCTGACTGGTCCTCTCTACGCCGCTGCGGATTCAGACCGAGTCATGCTTCTGTCATGTGTTTTTGGAACACAAAGATGCCGGTGAAGCGTATAACAAATGTCCACGTATGCTACTATCTCGTGCACTCGAGCTGCTTGAAAAAAGTGGGGCACGAAAGTACTGACCGGCTTCGAGATTGAATTCATGCTCCTGGATAAAAATGCTCAGCCGCTTGATCAAATAGATCGGTTAAACAGCTATCAAGCAACTGCTGGGCTTCGCGGCCAGATACTGGACATAGTTGAAGAGATTCTCGACTATCTTAAGGATTCATCTATTAACATTTATCACTTCCATACCAAAACCCACAATCAGATAAAGTTTGCACTTAGTCCTGAGCCGCTACTTAACGCTATCGACTCATTTATCCTGGCGCAGGAAACAATCCGAACAGTCTTCATCAGACGCAATATCAAAGCAACTATGACTCCTAAGCCACTCATCGACGAGCCAACCAATGGTGTCCACATGCATATGTCTGTTAGCAAGCTAGCGCCGCCACACACAGACAATTTCCTCGCAGGTATTCTGAGCCACATGAGATCTCTTTGTGCTTTTGGAATGGCGAACTTTGACGGGTATGTTCGGACCACTAAAGACGCAGCTGGTGCGTGGGTCGGATATGGCACCGGAAACCGCGAGCTTGCCAGTGCGCAAAAGATCAAGCCAACAGCACTGGGAATTCCGTATGATGGATAGCACTTCCAATCCGTACTTGTTTGCCGCGGCTGTTCTACTGGCCGGCTTGAGGCGGGCTTGAGGAGGAAGTGGACCTGGCTTGGGAAGATTGTCGCGTTTTCCCCATTCGCTAGACGAGAGGGAACGTGCCAAGTACCAACTGGACAAAAGAATGCCGGGTAGTTTGCGGGAAGCATTGGAATCGCTAAAGGCAGACGCAACCATGAAAACATGGATACCGGAAGACTTGCTGAATTCTTACATTCCCGTAAAAGAGAAAGAAATCGAAGTGTTTCAGGGAATGACAAACGTTCAGAGGTGTCGCCGGTTCTTAGAGTACTTTTGATGCTTGTATTTGCATGTTTTAGACTGGGTTAAGCTTAATAGCAAGATGGAACACTTATTTGAGCCATTTTAGTAGAAGAGCCATATATTGAATTTCGAGAAAAGCACCCCAAAATAATAGGGGACCGTGTTAAGTCGTCGCGAATAACATGTCATCAAGTCTGATGCAGCACGACCCCGAACTCTAAGGACGTGCCGGCCAAAGGGTGCACTATCTCTGGGGACCTCACATCCCCATTGCTTGAACGTAATTTGATGTGTGCCATAGCCAATCACTAGAATAGCGTCTCAGGGTCCTAATATACACGAAAAAATATGCCTTCTTCGACAGAGCTAAATCTTTAACTACGAAAAGCCACGAGCTTAATGGACCGGGCCTCCCAAGGAAGAAACTCAGTGTAATATTTGGCTCTTCAAATATCCATTGATAATAATATGCATTTATTTGTTCCTCCTTTGTCATATTGCATAAACGCTCTAGAAGGTGCTCTACCCAATCCATTCCTTACTGGACTTTAACAATCTTCTCCACTTGAAAGACTCGACCATTTTCTCCGGATACTATTCTCCACCTTTGGGTAACTGATTGCCGAAAGTTACCAAGCCGAAAACCCCTCTCTGAGGCTCTGTCGTATAATGTAACCTCGCTGGTTGCGGACGAGCCTAACATTGCCTTTCAAAAATCCGAACAAAAAGTGTGTGCCCAAATACCCGTACTTGTACATCCGAAAATACTGCGTCATCTGATTTAAGGATGTCAGTTCCAAAGGCCGAGCCCCATGGCTTTCCGAGATCGACGGGCCTGCTTGATTGCTCTATACATGGTGGGCAGTGGGAGGCAACGATAATCCGGTGCCCTTAAGTGATTTTCTTGGATCGAACTTGTCTGATTTGCCTCTGTAGCCAATCTACATCTAAAGCATGCTCTGTGAGATGGTCGTCCACGGTCCAATTCTCAATACGCTGGAAATCCTTTACTCTATCGTTCACAATTTTGCGGGCCTCTGGAAGGATACGGGAGTGAAGTGTGCAACCTAGAATAATAATATCTGGGTAAGCTTTTAAGGCTACCCTTGTCTGATTTAGCACAGCTAGTATGTCAATTAAGCCCGGCTCTTCCTCGAGCAATTTTGAGTGCCAAAAGCCTTTTTAACGTAATAGGCTATAGAAATCGTGGTTTCCAAGAACCGGAAATACCTGAGTAAACTGTCGACACTGGACTTTAAGGAACTCGAGGCATTGTTCGTAGTCTGAGAGACGTCCAATATCGCCGGCAAGAATAAGATTGGGAGCGGTTTTAGGAATATGGAAAGACAGATATTGTTGATTGACCTCGAGATGTAAATCAGACATTATTTGGAAAGCCGCTTTGTAGCCCCGATTGTCGTGATCTTTCGGAGGATATCCTGGGAAAGTGGCATCATTTGAATGTATAATAAATGAAAGAATAACTGTCGGAATACCTACCATGTAGCAAAAGGCGTAGTAGCCGTAACTACGCTCTTGCTGGTGTGGTTCTGGTATTCGTTCTTGATTCAATCTAAGCTACGACCTATTGCCAGGTAGTTATATAGGTGATAGAAGACCCACAATTCCCGCGATCCGTTTGGATCGCGTGAGCTATGTACATGCATTCCAACACTTACAAAAGCATTATTAAATACAGCTTTTGAATTTTCAGAGCTGTAAATACTTTACACACACAAATACACATACAAATGATTGCTTTACAGGCGGCCTGTGGTTATGTTTACGGGCGATTTTACAGTGGTTGTGGTGGGGTACGTGTACTGGGACCCCTGACTCCGGGGTCAGCGTATTGGTACCCGCGGGAGTTGCGTGTCAGGGTGGACCCCAGAACAAGTTGAACACCATGATTATTGTCCACGATCAGAATCGCCTGATCTCGGCCGAGAATGTTGATGAGCCCATAATTGCGCCATCGTCGACACTATCTCCTCTCCCAGCTCCACAGGATACACAATTAGATACACTTGGGAATCTCATCGAGGATGGTGATGATGCCGATGAATGGTTCCTAGTTGAATGGGCTGCTTCTCGATCTGTGATGGCAGATAATGACTCTCAAAGCGAGTGTGGTCAATGGTAAGCGGCAAACTACCGTTTCCCGATGGCAGTAAATGGTCCTCTTCGGCCTGCACCGCTTCAGTGACCTCGGACTCCATCTTCCATCTAGCGATTTGCAGTACACTCTATGTCCCTTATCTAGGCCACGCTTTCCTACTTTGGAAGCTTGGAGGACTCATACCTTGTCCGTAGCACATGCACCAAAGATATTTCACTGCCCGATTGCCCTCCTACTGAAAGTCAAGTCGGGAATTGCACGAAAGGAGAAGTTTTTCTCTACACTAAGTGGATTATTGCACTATCTAGAGAGTGGGGCTTGCCATAGTAGAGAACTTTTAGGCTGGTATTCAAGTATGTGGAGGAGCAGTTGAATTTTCTTAGACTGTGCAGGGTAAACTTGTTAAAATAATATGCTGCGGATATGTACTATATACTACTAGACATTCAGAGAAATTCTTCTGCCTAGGGCAAGGGGCTGATTTCTAAGCAGATGTTAGCCCCTCGAGTAATACATCCCGAGCCTCGTAGTCTAGTCCGGAACCCATCCTCCACATCGCCGAGATACCCAAAGTGCGGAGCTAATGTCTTAGGAGCACGATGAGATTTTCCCGACTTGTCTTGCAGGTCTCCATTACCATCTCGACAATAAAACAGTGGCCATCAGAAAGCTAGAAAATTATTAGAAACGTCATGAGGGCATTGCAAGAAATCCCCTCATGGATAGCTGCAACAGCAACCAATAAGAGATACCAGCTGGGTGGGAAATGCAGACGCGCGAACGGATGCTACAGATTGAGCGCCGGGTATAGAGTAAGATGAAGAATACAAAAAGGAAAATGGTAGTCGGTGAAAGACTACCTAGACTGAGCACTCATGATCATGCCTCCAAATGAACAGAAATAGAATCGGCATGCCTCCTCTGGCCTTCCTTCATGTGATTTGCAGGCTAACTGAAGTAAAAATAGTATATTCCATGAAATGTCTCAGATCAAACTGTAACAGGGGGGCGCCTGGAGGGCAACAGGAGGAGTTACAGTATGGCGGGGTGAGCTGTAGGCGGTAGGTCAAATAGCGAGATAGGCAGATTTTACAGTGAAGTACAGGTAGCGCTTACTCTTAGTACTTAAGCTTGCCTTCTCAAGAGAGAAGCCTATTACACAAACGGGCCGGTCAAGGGATTTAGGCCCCAATTTATGCAGGTCGCCTTCTCCTCTGCATTTACGCCGACACTTTTCACGGCTTTATTACAATTCGGGAAAGTTCATTTCCGCTTCTGGATGGAAATTAAGTCGTCTACACATCACAGAAAGCAAAATGAAGAAAGGGTTTTCAAAATTACTGTTATTAATCAAATAAATTGGTTCAGAAATGAACGCCGTAAAAGCTATCTGTGAAACAAGATTGACTCATCCTTAAGAGTTGCATTGCGACACCTACCCACTAACAAGACTACAATTCCCTGCATCAAAGCTTACTAGCTTACTTCGTAAAACGGTTTGGCCCCAGAGCCCGGACTCAAGTTTATGTGCACTTGCCGACACTAGACTTACTTCAACGCTGAAACCTATTTTGCTCTTGTCAGACTTCATCAGAGGCTGGATAGCAACAACCAAATCATGTCTATTGATCTATCGTTTGCATTTTATTGTCTTTCTTTAGACATAAGACAATTCTCAAGCGACAGCGCTTGTTCGTTATAGGGGCTAAGGGTTTTACTTCTGGTTCCATTCATTGGTCTTGCTAGTTTAAGGCTGAGTTAGCCGCGTCGGGAATGCCCAACGGACACTAACAAGAGGTGCATAGGCTAATAATGCTATTTCTGGCGAAAACGCTGCGCCACTCGGTTCTTTGATGGGGCTGATAGGCGACCC